>UYYA01004074.1:0-110262 GCA_900624975.1 Angiostrongylus costaricensis | reverse complement strand
ACATGTTTATTGCTCCTTCGTGTTGTATAAGGAGCTCGTTTATGGCTTGCATAGCGGAGTCATTCGACACGCTCGTATAGAGGGCAGTGATGTCGAAGGACTCCACCACGTACGCGCTGTTGGGTTGCGCATTACGTAGACGACCCAGGAACATTTGGGTGTTCGTTAGATGAGCTGGAATGTACTTCAACAACTGAGTAAGTATTAGGGTTATTAACCACGTTATTCTATCCGTTGGCCCGTCCACGCAGCTAATGATAGGTCTAACCTTAAATAACGATGGATCGGTAGACACGAGATCATCGCTGGATACTAACTTGTGGGTTTTGATAAAAAGTACAGGACGGGACATGTTGGTAAGTCAATTTTAAGATGAGAGATAACTGATGGTTTTAACCCAGCCGCTCTTGCCGCTTTAACGAATTCGCTGTTTAACTTTCGGTATTGACTTTTAAATTCCTTTTCAGACGACGTACGATAAAGGGAAGCATCTTTAAGGTGCTTTTCCGTTATCTCAACATCTAACTGATGGGGAATTACAACGAACTCTCCACCCTTATCACTAACCGATAGTCTTATGTTTTTTGATCTTATCAGCTCTCGTACCTCCCGCATACCACGTTTTTGTATTTCAGTGAGGTTGGAGCAGTATCTTTTAGCGCGATAGTGATTAAGGACTTTGAAAGTTTCATTCGTAAACATCCGAAATTTAACATCGACTTCATTAATGGGCTCTTGTTGTCTAAAGAACGGTTGAGGAAATGGTGGTACTGGTATTACCCCTACTCCTTGTTGTTCGCGCCTATTTTGCGCTTCATCCCTAGCTTTTTTGCGGAATTACCTTTTTCTCTTTTTTGGATTTACTGATCAGACTGTTTATGTCTTTAAGCTCGCACTGAATGTGTGCGCAAAAACAACTGTGCATTCCAACAAGCATATATTCAGAGCAACGTGATTGGTGGTGAAGCTCTACATCAGATACAAAAAGCACGGATGGAAACCTTGCTTTGTAAAGTGAACAAACGAAAAATGCATTGAAACCGATGTATACGGTCTCAAGTGTGTTGTAAATCTACTTCTCAAAGACATTGCAGATGGAAATGAAAAATAGATCCCTTAAATCGGTGTCAAACGAAGTAAATGGGTTAAGTCAGTTGCGAGAAAGTTCCTACTCCACACAAATAACGATTGCACTCGAAGTCCCAGCTTGATTCCTAATGAGACAGACGAATATATTAGGACATGCTGCCAATAATGGATTGTTTTACATAGACCAGATCATCTCTGAAGTTATCTGTGCACAACCACATATGTTATGTAAGAGTCTGGATGAGTAAACATCTACACGCGAAAATAAGTAATCCTGCAGTTGAACCACGCTAAACTTATATAGCAAGGAATAATCTGGAGAGCCTTCCAACAATTTACCGCCTCATCGTAGCGGAGGTGTTGCTGGGTGCTGCGGTGTACAGCGAGAGGGATTCATGGAGCTGGCAGAGTCTCCCAAACTGAGACGGAGTCAGGCGTTTCAACCACGAAGCCTAGCTAAGAATAAACCAATACCAGAACCGACCACCGTCCTGGTATCAATCTAGCCGCATGGTGGCAAATCTGCCTCTGATCCACAAAGGCGGCGAGTGCCTATGGTGGAGACGATCTGGGGTAGAGTTTGGATAGCCTGACCCCGGGACTCCAAACTTCGAAAAATGGAGATTAAGTTGGGCGCCGCACAACCTGTGAGGACGGACCGGGCAAGTATTAAAGTAAGTAATCTGGAGAAACCTAGTGAATTTCAGTGGGAAGTTCATCTCCAGTCTAATCATCATCGTGTCGTTCAATTCCTGAAGTACTTTTTGATCAATGAACTGTCAAAGATAAGAATGAGATCGAAGTAATCATCTAAAAATTCTTTGTTAGGAAACAGAATGCTGTCAAAAAAGCTATCGGAGTATTGTCATCAAAAGTGACTGTCAATTTACTGACTAAAGGAAATTTCAAAGGGTAAAAATTCCGGTCTGATATTTCATATTTCTTATTTGACAGCAGTGGAACAAAAACCAAAGCTACATCAATATTAAATAGCAACTATGTTACCACTAATGAAAAAGACAAAAAGTTAGTGAATAGATTGGAAAACCGATGGCGATCGATAATTGAACTGCCATGAAATTCCCAAGACTTTACGGGACATCCTAGTGTGACCACAAAAAAAAACAGCTAGTGAGAGGATGAAATTAGGCAAGAGCAGCTCATCGGGTGGTACAATGGATGCAAAAAGTAGCTAGAAGACTTTACATAACAGTTAGTATCCTAGCACAGGAACCTAAAACACCACTTCATAACCCTAATCCTTTAACCACTACAAAACCTCTCATGAAGAACCAGGAAGATAATCACATATGAGGCCACTCTATTAGTTAGTTTTTTTTTTCATACGACATGATGCAGACGCTTATTTATCGCTCAACATAAACCTGAACATATAGATGTTTCCATGTACCAAGTCAACCACGAAAAGTGGTTATAACTATGCAGCTACTCATTTTGTGAAATCGAACTTTGCCCTCCTTGATCTCATGTGTTTTTAGCCAAAATGTAAGTAATTCCGTTTCATTTCTGCATGGTTGTGAGAAATTGGCATACAGTCGCTAAATTTCAGGTAATCTCGTTGTGCCAGTATTAACAACCATATCAGCAACTTCTTATCACCAACATATCGTATCATCAACGGGGCGCGCAGTGGTCAGAGGCGCCCTGCAATACACATGGGATAGATCTCCGCGCCCAAAACTCACCATGCCTTCTCTCCCTCCGGATTCAGAAAATTGCTCCCAGACTTGCTTGAGACGATAGAAGCATTGGCTCGATTCATCGGTAGGCGACCGCGACTCATTGTAAGGCCCAGACATGCATTTAACCAGCTCAGATGATTCTTGGTGAAGTCGAATGCATGGCACATCCCTCAGGGATTGATCGTCGGGAGCTTTATCCTTTTTTTGTCAACTTCTATAAAAGGGTCGTCACAACTTCGTACACATTGAAGCTCTCTATGGAAATCTGTACCATCTTCAACTTTGCGCTACCATGAAGTTTCTTCATAACGGTGCGATTCTACAGTGAGAAAAGGTTTCTAAAAAGAAAAACTTCCCTGAGCAGAAAGTAAAATTTCCTTAATAAAAATTCCAGAAATTTATGTAACATTAGAAAACTATAGTGGCCATTTCATTCAAGACCAAGTAAAATATTCACCTCCGAGAAGACGCCCTTCTCCATCTGTATTACCTTGAAAACCAGCTTTCATCGCCTTATATATATTCACATAAGATCCTAAACGAAGAAATCCCATCCATAACGGCAGCCAACGTTGGTTAGGACCATAAAAGTGGCGCTGAAATATCGTTATTTGACATCATAACCTTCTATGACTATCTGGGAACAACGTCCTTCAACTGCATGAATCAGGCAACGACTATAAACACACACCTCTTTATCGAAGTAGACATCACCCTTGAAATAAGGCTTGAATTCATTCACGCCTTTAACCTCGTGCACAACTGCAACCTTAAAGTGTGTGAAATACAGAGATGAGATTATTGGGAGTACGAACTGTGCAGTCGATCAAATAGACAATTCTACCGGACAAGAACAGCGCCTACCATTTGGATGCCTGCTTCCTTCATAATCGGGGTAAGCGAACTAAGTTCAGCAGCTTCTTTACGGCACAAAAGACATCCTGGACGGCGAACTGCCATCACCATGGTCGGACCTTTAGAGAACAATGAAGAAGCCTAAATAAATTAGGAACACTTTCCTTTACGAACAAAAAGCTAAGCACTTTTCTAAGTTGTCGTGGTAAGAACCCACCTGTATCGCATTCGTCTCATCAACTTGAACTTCATCTTTAATAGGAATTAACTTCGCTGTAGAAAGGTAAGGAACTGTGGGAACGACGGCACCAATCGTTAGTCTCGTAGGAAGATTTGCATAGAGAATCGCGCCTCCTAGGGCTGCAAGAGCGCCATATCCAAACATCTTTATATTTAGTTTGTCTAAAGCAGCACCAAAGTTAAAACTACCACCGACAGCAGCAGTGAGCGAAAACGAACAAGTAATGACGATCGAAGCTTCATAACTCAAAAGAGAAGAAACAGAAGTAGAAAGAATTATTCAAAAGAGACTTTCTAAAAACCTCGGGATAAATAATCGACATATGTACTTATATGTTTTTAAGAGTGAAGTCCACCTCATAACAGCACGGCTCTGAAAAAAGCGAAATCGGCGAAACCTCAGTCATCGAACAACAACAACAGACAACAGACAACAGACAACAACAAAAAACAACAACAACAACAATGACACCTTGTACCAACATCGCATCGACTCAACAAGATCAGTTCATAAGAACATGTAAATAAATATATCAAGACTTATTTTCTAAACTTCTTCTGCGACATGGATTTCAGTAGAATATTCCTATTCTATCACAACACTTTTTAAACAAGAAAGACATACATATACCATCTGAGCACGTGTACGGAGAAACGTGCAGTTTCCCACTGGTCAATCTACGTAGTAAAGCGCAACATGGTTCTTGTCCCAAAGTGTTTGACACATAACACCCAATAGCGATTTTAAACAGCCGACGACAATTTCTCATTCGCTGAAGTACTTGAGGAGTTAATAAAAACTTGACTTCAGAATTTTATACAGAATTTGAAGGCACTTTGCCCAATAGTATCCTTATATCACTTTCATGAGGTCATTTTGCAATACGTACAAGCTCACTGATAAGCTAGCACCGGGTTGATTTAGAAGAAAAACGTTATTCAGCCATAGTTTCGGCGCCTTCGCCTTCCTCAAAATCGAACTGATCCGAGTCGATGGTTCATAGCCGTTCCTTCTCGAAGTTGAATGTACTTTTTTATCGAAGCAACAACCGTACAATCGAAACGGATAAATTCGGCGCTGAAGAAAGCAAAGGTGCCGTGACGTCACCAAATAGAGATTTCTTCAACAATCGTGTGTTAGCTTATCAGTAAAAGAATACGTAATTATTAGTCATACCGAGGTTAAAGAGAAGTCGGTTGCTGTAGTTTCCCAACTTTAAACATTAGCAAAATTCTCATAAATTTGAAAAGAAGACGCCAAATTTTAACAATTCTCATGCAAGCATAGGAGCCAGAAAAACAAGAAGTAGACTGGAGAACATCACTGCACCCTGCCAGACGAAATAGTGCTTCTTCAATCACTTTTTACTTTGAAATACGAGCCTTCATGCTAAAAGTGAAAACGTACGTTCCCTGGGCTCGAGGAAGTCAGAGTTTCATTTCGGCAGAATAGTAGAAGCTGTATCTGCTGGTTTTGGTTCGATTGATAAAGTCCAATATGATAGATATTAAGAAACAGGACTGGGCAGGTCGTCACTGGATAAACCGGGTTTAACAAACACGCCCACGATACGCCCTGTGGACTGCTTCGCACTTTTAACTCAGAATACTAGTACCGTCTATACAAATACAGGATCAGAAAATTTGCACTAGGAGAAAGAAATGAGAGTGGATACCGTCTTGCAGGAGTCCTGTGAACCTGTGCACAGCACGTCTTTTCCATGGAAGTTCATTTTTCTTTTCAGAAGAAAATCTTCGTTGATCGTTAATCTAACGGTAAGACACATAGGAACTATATAGCCTTTCAAACAGAAGATGGTGTCTACTTGATATACCAGTATTCCCATGATTCTGTACTTGGTCCGATGATCGCTTTCTTCCAGCGAGGATTCCACTCACCCATAAGCTGGAAAAGAATCCACGTTATTGCCGAAGAAGGGAAATTCCAGTTGTATATGGCGAGAACATTCTGAACGAAATCCTGTCCAGCCATGACTCACAGGTTAAAGAAGACCGGACCGAAGACTACGAGCTCGTACTGCAACAAGCTTAACACGGCTAGTAATAAATACCGCTTTCAGAACAGCTATTCAGGAAGATTTATGTAGGCATGGGCAGAAGAAATTGTTAGAATCAGCACAAATGAGCAGAGACTGAGCTCAACGAAGCGGAAAAAGATGCGAATGCGTATAAATGGGACAAATGTCCAGTTTATGGAGAACTCATGCACAAAGGTGAGCAAATCGAATCGGATTACAAAGACCACCCACTACATGTACTTTGAGCTCTTAGTGAACACAGAGGAGAGATCAAAGAAAGAGAACAGCAAGGGTCACAACCCGCCTTCTCAAAGAAGCCTCCGACCAACTAATGGACTCAAAAGTCCATAGGCGAAAGAACTGCAGAGTGCTGGACTCCGCTTGGAACCAAACGTCCCCTGGGACGACGACTACCTACACGATGGAGAGATATGTTTGCAACCAAAGTTGGTCAGATGCGTTAGCAACTCCAGATGTTTGATGGTTTTTATTTCGATCGATGGAGTCGAATATGAGTCAATATGTGTTAGTTTAAAGCTGAAAACATGCATTTTTTGTAGCAAATGCAATGTACCTAATGCATGCAAGGCGATATGCGCTAACATTGATTGCATTGTGTAGAACTAGGACTTCTTTCTCCAATATTCAAGTCTCTAGGTTTTCATTCATAAAAACTGTAACGGATATAGCTCTCGGCGTTGACCAATCCTTGAGGGATGCGCCATGCATTCGACTTCATTAAGCACCGTTGGATGTGAATGGATGCATATCTGTCCCTTACAATGACTCGCGGTGAGCTGCCAATATATCGAGTCAGTGCTTCTCTTCTCACAAACAAGTTTGGTACGAATCTGCAGAGCTCGAAGGGATGGAGGGCTTCGTGAGGCTGGAGCGCAGGGACAGATCCCATGTGCACTGCAGGGCATCTCCGACCGCTGCGCTGCACGCGCCCACAGTATTCACTCATAGATGGTAATTTTCATGAACAATAAAATTGAACTTCACTCAAATAAGAAACCTGTGATCTATAACAAATAAACCGGGAAAGGATGTTGTATGAGGAAAGCGAAAAAGCGCTCATGGTAAAAGACAAACAGCCAGCATACCAAATGGAGGGAGAGATTTATGCGAACTTACATCTTCCTCAATGAAATACAACATGTTAAGTAGCTAAGTATGAAGAAAGGATAGCATGGGATAGCCATTTTCTAGGATTATGCACAAGACCCGCGAACCACAATATTTGCTTCAGAAAATGAAATTACACAACTGAAGATTGTTAAATAAGAAAGGAATTTGTCCATTCCAAATCGCTAGAACACATCTTCAACATAAATTTATCATTTACTACCTAGATTACATGGACGGACTTATCAAATCTAAATGGATTGAAGTGGAATGGATTGATGGATGGTAGTTCAACCTATTAATATTCAAACTCTTTTTTTTTACCAGGAATGACAGATAGAAGTGAGACATTGCAAACAAAAAAAGTGTTAGAAGTTCTTTATCCCTACACCATAAAGTGCTCTACAGGCTTAGTACCAATAACATCTAACCCAGAGTACACGAGCGACAATACTGGACAATATGGACCCGTTTTACCCTTCTACTTTTGTTTGCGGTTTTCGAATCAACATTGCCATTGCTTCTCCTCCGCCATTACAGATAGCGGCTATCCCCAACTCTCCAGGTAAGAGTGAATATGCGAGCGACAATACAATACGAAGTCCAGACATTCTAAAAAATGTAGTCATAAAATAAACCAGGAATGAATAGCAGAAAACTAACCCTAACGGATGACCAAGGGCTACGGCTCCTCCTTTCACATTCACAATTGCCGGATCAAGCTTGAGCTCTTCGATAAACGTTAGAACTGTGGCAGAGAATGCCTCATTTACCTCCCACAAGGCTATATCGGCAACGCTAAGATTTTCTTGCCTTAGAAGCTGTAAGAGAATTAGGAAAGTTACAGGCTTCGAAGAAGTGGATGAGTGTCGAAAAGGTCAAGACATACCTTTCTAGTTGCCCACACAGGAGCTATTGTAAAATCAATCGGTTCCCCACCATCTTCTGCAAAACTTACTAGTTCAGCGAGAGGAGTGACCCCTAAATGAGCGAAATAATATTTTCAGCAATTTAGAAATTTTCTATTTATTAAACTATTTCGGTGCAGACAATGTAATGGTACCTTTAGGGACTTGATCACCACGAACAACTACCGCCGCAGCGGCACCGTCATTAAGTGAGGAAGCGTTTGCGGCTGTGATGGTTCCTGAACCATCCTTCACAAACACAGCACTAAGAGTTGGAACCTAAAGTGTAAATTCTTCGGCTAAGTATTTTTCTACAATAAATTAGAGAACCTAATTTTAGAAATGGTGCACTCACTTTTGCTTCAACTAGTTTCTTGTATTCCTCGTCTTCTGAAACTAAAACTATTGCGCCTCTCTTCGTTCCCACCGTTACAGGAACAACTTCCTCAGCAAAAGCACCGTCCTAAAAGAACAGTTAAGATTGTTCAGGATAAATATAATACATTCAGAAAACAAGAGATTAAAACAAAATGTATTGAGACAGACGAGAAAAAACTGCTGGAAAAACTTAACATCCAGGCTGCAGCTGCCCGTTTGTAGCTCTGAATAGCGTATCCGTCTTGTGCTTCTCGACTAATTCCATAATCCTAGAGTCAATTGTTTCACATGTTTGAATAGTCGAAACGACGTGAAGCATAGATCACACATATTAAACTGCCTTGCTAATCTGCAAGCTTCAATGACAATATAAAGCATGAACTTAGCTTCTTAAAAAGCCCTATTAATACGATGCGTAAATAACAACCATACTGCAGTTGTCCTATGCTAATTAGAACACGCGCAAAACTTCAAAGTGCTAATAAGAGTAAGGGAACAATAAAAGGACAAAACATAAAGCTCTCGGTGTTGATCAATCCCTGAGGGATGCGTGCTGCTCTCGATTCCATTAAGCATCATTGCAGGTGGTTGAATGCATTAATAGCCTTCACAATGACTCGTTATGGCCAACTGATGTGTCGAATCAGTGTTGCTATCCTCCCAGACAAGCCTGGTACCAATTCATCGAACCCGGAGGGATGGAAGTCTCGGTGAGCCTCGAGCACGGGGATCGATCCCATGTATATTGCAGGTGCTTCAGAGCACTGCGCTACACGCGCCCATGGGAGCAATATTGTACAAAAATATCGAAGAAATATAAGTAATATCGGAAACTGACAAGTGCAATTTCACCAATGAATAAAAGTTTATCAGTAAAAATCCATTTCTTCACCTTCACAGACTTCTCCGCGCAAAGGCCCATATGAGATTTAAGCATTGCATCCTCCAAACCATCTCTTACCACACCATCCTTAATATAAGTGAAAATATTTGCAAAACAAAAAATAGGTTGTAAAGTACTAACAACAATGTTTGTTCCTCCGTAAGGAATTTCACCACGTGACAAATAGAAAGGAACCTGAATTTAGAAAATATATATTATACCATTTGCGAGAACACACCACATTGTATTTACAAACCTGGCTCATATTTTCGCATCCTGCGACTAACACTTTTTTACGATATCCACTTTTAATTGACAGAGCAGCAAAAGCTAACGCTTTCATAGACGAAGAGCATACCTTGTTGATTGTAACCGCTTGGGAGGATTTAGGAATCCCTAAACTTATTTCAAGAAATATAAGAGGATCAAAGAACTAAGAGATATGTCAAGAATTAGAGGACAACACCGATGGAAAGAGCAAGTTGTCGAGCAATATTCTGCCCACAGCTAGCAGTAAGCGCTGATCCAACTAACGTCTCCTCTATATCACTTGGTTCAATTCCTGAACAAATGAACAAATAGTTCATTCATGAGAAAAACACATATTATGTAAACAAAAAAAATGCCACTTGATTTGGCCCAACTACAAACCTGACCTAACCAGAGCACTTCGCGCTGCAACAGATGCCAGCTCAACAGCACTCATCGACGAAAACGAACCCCGAAATGAAGCTATGGGTGTTCGAGCTCCCGACAAAATTAAGACCTGTATAACGTGGCGTAAAGCTATAACTTTCTAAACACATTATAAATATATCGGATACCTCCCAGGGCGCGTGTGGCGCAGTGGTCGGAGGTGAACGACACACGCATGTAACCGATCCCCGCACCCCTGGCCCACCAAGCACTCCATCCCTCCGAGGTCGGCAAAGTGGTACCAGACTTGTCTGGAAGGGTAGCGCCACTGGCTCGATACATCGGCAGGTCACCGCAAGTCATTTCATAGGAAAGATATGCATTCAATCACCTCCAAGCGATGCTTAATGAAGTTGAATGCATGGAGCATTCCTTAGGGATTGACGCCGACAGTTTTATTCTTCATTTTATCGGATATCTCCCAACATTCCAAAAACTATTCAAGCGAAAACAGAACAAAACGGTAGAAAAGCCCTATGTGTGGTGTAGACGTGTAGTGTAGAGAACATTTATCAGAACACAATTAAATCGCTGAAGAAGCTAACTCCTTATTCTTTTCTGACTCATTTTGCGCCAATGTTTACCCTTCTTTATCTCTAAAAAGACGGAAAAAAAGATGGGCAACTTGATTTTGCCAAACACCTACCTATTGAGTAAAACTTTGTCCAAATCAAATAAACAATTTCGCGCTTGAAAATTAAACGCAGTCAATGAATTTATAAGCATAACTGAATAACAACGTGTTATGTTTCCCTTATTACTCTTCCAAAAAAAAATTGATGACTAAGTAGAAAACTGACCGAGTCGTTCGTCATTTGAACCTGGTCGGATCTACAAGTCAACTATGATGAACCTTGCTTTTGCTAAGAATTATATCTAAATTTTGGCGATATTATATTTGATAGTATACAAGAGAAGCTTTTGAAAAACCGAGACATCAATCATTCTTTATCAAGAAACAACAAGCGGATGGGTTTTGAATCACAGAAAAAGAAACACATGTAATGGTACATAAAACACAATGTGAAGTTGAAGTAAATGTTGGAAGAGAGTTTATGCTAGATGGGACAAAGTACAATAATACTAAGAAGACAGTAAGAACGATCAGCACCTCAGAGCTTTTCAATAATCATTCCACTAGCACCACCCCCTCCGTTGCATATAGCAGCACAACCCTTCTGCCCTGACTTCAAGGTGTGAACGAGATGGGTAATGAGACGAGCACCAGACATTCTAGACAGAAGAATATTTTCCATTTAAAAACGCAGTAAAAATCTGCAACACAACAATTCCAGTATTTCTTAATACAACCCATATCGCAAGAGCCATATATGACTCTTTTTTTCGGACTGTTTGTCTTGAGGTAGCTTTTCCCTGTACGTCTGCATTCAATTGATTACTTCATTAATGGAGACTTTAGAGCAAACTTCGAAGAAGGAAATTCCCACAATCCGTAAGTTAAAAAACCATAGAGGACGAATTTGCTCGATCCATGAAGAGATCGTTGTTCGTGAAGAGTGCTAGGATCTCACTGCTCTACACGTATAATTATGACTGATATAAAAAGGACACCGCGACATGCTAAATCATTGATAAAATCGGCACAGACGTAAATGTAGTGTAGGTGTATAGTTGGCACTATCAAAATTCTTGCTTCTAAAAATCTCCCAAAGAATGGATGAAAAAAGGATAAAGTTCTCAGCGTTGATGAATCGCTGAGGGATGCGACATGCATTCGACTTCATCAAGAACTGTTTGGAGGTGAGTGGACGCATATCTAGCCTTAACAATGACCCGCCATGGTCTACCGATGCATCGAGCAAGTGTTGCTATCCTTCCAGATAAGTCTGGTAAATATTACTTGGATACTTGGATGGCCCGTTTTCATTGGTTGTGCGGGCACCAGCATAATTCCCATTTTCTAGAAGTTTTGCTGGTCTAGTCATTGTGGTTCTCTGGAGTCGCGAGGTCAGCCAGGCCAAAGTCTGCTCCAGGTCGTCATCACTACAGGCAGTCGCCGCCGCTGTGGATTGGAGGCAGATTTGCTACCATGCGGCTGGTTTCATACCAGGGCTGTGGTGGATCCTGGTATTGGTTTACTCTTAGCTAGCCTTCTTCACTGAAACGCCGGACTACTTCTCATCTTGGGAGACCTTACTGAGTAGATGAATTCCCTCGCTGTGCATCGCAGCACGACACCCAGGAACACCTCCCAGCTACGATAATGCGGTAAATCGTTGCGAAGACTTATAAAAACACTGGCTTGAAATGAGTCGCGCCCATTGTAATATAGCTATCCTAACTGGGCTGCCAGAATTCGTCATCAGCCATTTCTGCTCATCTGCCTCTGCCTTACCACTTGCCTTTTTCTATACCTCACTTTTTCATCGCACTACTTCGTCAGTTTATTACTGGTTTCGTCATTGTGTTATTTGCTCTCTTAAAGGGGAACTGCTACTGACAAGTTGATAAGTGGACGGATATTCTAAAACCTGTAGCGACCACCATAAGTTGCATTACTTAAAAAATGGGAGACTAAAGTTTTTTAAAACCTCTCTTTTCTGGCACAGATTTGAGACTAACAGGACCTTCTCTATGGGTTGCAGTGAAAGTTCTATGAGCACTGAACCATGGTTATTTAAAGATCTTTGTCAAAGATGAGATTTTCCATATTTTCCACATCTGTTACTATGAATAAATGGTCTTTTCTTTCTTCGTAATCACTTCTTTCACAAGCATACCCCAAACATCAACCATAAACATCAACCAAAATAATCGCAAAAATGTATAGCCCTTGGGAATCCTAGTAAACGTACTGTCACTGAAGACCTAGTAGTAATATTGAATTACTTCAACATTCACTGCTGGCCTCATCATCCTATTAATAGGTTCAAACTTTTCGAGAAGCAAACACATTTCTTACTTTCCTGCAAAACACATTTCTTACTTTCCTCAGAATCTTCAGCTTCTTCTTGCTTCGATGAGCACCCAACCAAAAAAGTCCAATTTAGGCATGACTCTACATATATGATTTTAGCCTGTGAAATTCCACTTTCAACCAGTACTTGATTAAATTCTGAGCAGTAGTTCATTAATCTTTTTCATTTAGAAATAGCCACGACAATTAGATTTGGAGTATGACACACAAGAAATACTGAAAAAATACGAACCTCTTCAAAAATCGGCTACTGCTTAACCTCGGCATAAATAATCAGCACTTTGTTGTGCTGTTAAGCTTCACGTTGTACCCTACTTCACTGAATTCCGCTCGATACGATTATAAATGTGCACGTAGTAAGAATGTATAGCTGCTGACAGAGGAGTGGAATCGCTAGCCGCAGTAAAAGTTTTTGTAACAAACTCGTATAAGTTTAACAGTAGGAAAAGCAATCATTTTTTGTTCCACAGTCAACTAAAGACTGCCGACATCATGTCGTCAGATGATACACGAGTTTTTTCAGCATACGAGATATGGAATATTCTAGAAACAAACAACCAATACACAGAACGTAGACCATACGTAGAACACCAACGAAACAAAAACAAGGGACTCTACGAGTTATACATAATTCGTAGCACGCGAAAACAAAAACTGGGGATGGTCCCATGTGGCCATCACGGAAAGCTAGGTGTGCTCGCAAATGTATTAAAATGAAATTACTAGCTATAGTAACTCACCCGATAGGATGTCCGATGGACACGGCCCCTCCGTGAGGGTTAACTTTACTTGCATCACATCCAATTTGTTTGATAAAAGCTAGAGCAACGACAGAAAACGCCTCATTAACTTCCCAGTGATCAATGTCTGTCATCTTTAGTCCGGTGCTTTGCAGCATCTTAATGTACAAGAGTTTTAACTTTTTAATTCACCACTCCGAATACTATCAAATTCTTGTAATTAAAGTTGAAAGGGATGGCTTTGTCAGGAAACGGATGGTGTACTTGTTCTTCTCCCAGCGGAGACCAATTTTAAGAATTTTATAATTTTATGGACAACAAAAAATTCTTCACAAAACATGATGAAGACAGCAATCATACCTTTGGTATAACAAGAACAGGTGCAAGGGAAAAATCAAGAGGTTTAGTAGCGGCATCTGCAAACGTGAGGATTTTAGCTTGTGGCTTGCAACCATACTGCTTACAGGCATCAGCACTTGCTAAGAGCACCGCCGAAGCTCCATCGTTCAACGTCGATGCATTACCAGCGGTTACAGTCCCATCTACAAAAAATCTCAATTAGGGATTTGTGGTATTAATGCAAATGTCAATGTCAGAGGCGGAGAGCACAGTGTTAGCGGTGTCGATCAACATAACTACAGTGCCAGTTCGATGCCATGCAAGGCTCACCAAGCCTCTCACCCTTCGTGGTCGGGAAATTAGTAGCAAACTTGTTTGGGAAAAGTCCACTCTCTGTAATCCAAGTGGGAACGTTCTAGCCGAACTATCCTAGAACTCGAGGGAGAATGAACTCGACCAGTATTCTACGATATTCAAAATGAAATAAAAATCCTCTAGTGGCAGTCGAACCAACACGAAAAGTTGGAAGACCTTTATTGGTAACGGATGCTAGCAAACGAATCGAATGTGAGAAGTGCTGGGATCCGCACGATAGATATGAAAGACGGGTCGTATAAAATAAAATTTAAAAAATTAGTATAAACGCCACATTAAGTCCTAAATTTCGACAAGTAAACCAAAAACTCCATGAATCACAGCGTCGCAAAACTTACCTTTTTGGAAAACAGCTTTCAATTTCTTCAATTTTTCTGGATCAAAATTTTTGAACTCCTCATCTGTATCAACAACCGTTGTACCTTTCCGAGTTTTTACGGTAACGGGTACAATCTCAGATGTCATTATTCCGGTCTATAAAATGATAATTTCAAATGTCCTGCGAAAGTCAAATGCTACTGAACAAAGTGAATAAAGATCGATAGCTAAGATAAATAAACTGAACTGACGTTCCACGCAGAAGCGGATTTAGTATAACTTCCAATAGCGTACTCATCTTGTTCTTCTCTTGAAATTGCCAAATCCTTTGCTGTTTTCTCTCCACAATTACCCATATGACAATGATCATAAGCGTCTGTTAGCCCGTCCTTCACTATTCCATCCTAAACAACACTAGGAAAATTCGTACTGTTGAAATTTTCTGAGGAAAAGAGAAACAATACTTACAAAAAGCTGCAAACCACCGTATGTGGTATCACCTCGATTCATGTAGAAAGGAACCTGAGACATGCTCTCCATGCCACCGCCAATGACGACCTGCAAATAAATACTACCTTATTAAGACGAAGCACGAACGAGATTAGTAAAACCAAGCGTAATTTACAAATTACTGAGAATAGCCAAGACCGTGAGAATAACCAAGACCGTTTTAGAATTGCTAAAGGCAAAAATATGTGAATCCTCACAATGATTTACTGCCTCATCGTAGTGGGGAAAAGTTCCTGGGTATCGGGCTGCGGTGTACAGCGAAGGCATTCATCCTCCCAACAAGATCTCCCAAACGGAGAAGGAGTCTGGCGTTTCCATCAGGGAGTCCACTAAGACTAAACCTATACCAGGATCCGCCACCGTCCTGGTTTCAAACTAAATGCATGGTAGCAAATTTCCCTCAAATCCACAAAGAGCGGCGACGGCCTGGTGTAGACGACCTGGAGTAGACTTTGGCTAGGCTGACCTCAAGACTACAGGGAACCACAATAGCTGAACCAGAAAAACCCAGAAAAAATGGAAATTATGCAAAGGCCGCATGACCAGTGAAGACGGGTCATTCAAACAACAAGTATCGAATAAATATGCGAATCAGAAAGGCAATTACAATACTTGTAACCTTATTTTAAAATATACTCACGTTTTGATGGCCAGTCTGGACCTGTTGTGCAGCAAGCATTATTGCTTTTAAGCCTGACGCACAAACTTTATTTACGGTAGTAACAATCGTAGAAACATTTAGACCTTAAAGTACATATATTAGCCAATATCTATTGCAGATATATTGTAGATAAAAGCGAATAATTAGAAGACCTGCACCAAGCGCTGCTTGCCTTGCGGGAGCTTGTCCAACATTCGCTTGACATACATGGCCCATAAACACCTACAAAAGATCTTCTAGAAGCTGAGTAGCATTACGAGCAAATAGTCCGGTACCTCTCCGACGTTATCTGGCTTTAGGCCACTTCTCTCCAGGGCAGCTTTTATAGCCACACTTCCTAACTGAGGAGCAGATACAGACGCTAGCTGAGATCGGAATGATCCAATAGGTGTACGTGCTGACCCAACAATGAAAACTTCCTGGAGCGCTGTGAATAATATTTAAGTACAAGAGCGAAGTTTCCTGAGCAAGATTCAATTTTGTAAAGTACTGCATAGTGGAGAACTGCGGATAAAAAAATTATGTGCATGCTGAGATAAAGCAAAAAGCTCTCGACGTTGATCAATCCCTGAGGGATACGTCATGCATTGGACTTCATTACGCATTGTTGGAGGTGATTGAACGCATATCTGGCCTTTACAATGACTCGCGGTGGCCTACTGATATATCGAGCCAGTGCTGCAGTCCTCCCAGACAAGTCTGGTACCAATTTGCCGATCACGGAGGGATGGAGGGCTTGGTGAGCATGGGACGCAGGAATCGATCCCATATGTATTGCACAGCGCCTCCGACCAGTGTGCTGCACGCACTCCGCTACTGGGATAGAAAACAAATATAAACTTATACACACACCTTGTTACATAGTGAAGAAGAAAGGCACAGTGTTCGGTAACCGACTAGCTTAGTATTAGCAAGCATTGCTGAAAAAAAAAATGGAACCCGACGTTCCGGGCAATCAAACACTTTTTCCTAAACCAAATAAATATTCTGACAAATCAGGTAATATAAAGAGTTATAAAAAAAAACATCAAACGACAGACAGAACGACTCTGCATAACGGGGCGATAAGGAGAATCAGAGCACTACTCGTGATAACGGAAATGACGCAAGTTCAGTCACGTGTCCTAACGAACTTGTAATTCTTCCCGCGGCCTTACCTAGACAACCATCCCAACCGTCTCAAGTGTGGACAAGGGACATTATAAGTTCTTTTTCTCTTCAAGCAAAGGTCTTCATGGTGTTATGAAGGAAATGTTCCGGATAAGACAGTGTCTTTCTCGGTACGATTCTTTCAACCGTTGTTATTTATCAAGTTATTATCGCCAGTGATTTTGCCGTAACCTTGATTTACTCAGAAAGGAGTCTACAGTAAAAATAAACAGTGAAAATGCTGACAAGTGTAGGAAACAGAGCATGTGTATCATATTTTCGAAAGAAAGATAAAGTTAACTACGCTTAAGACGGTATGAATGACTTCTAACCTAACAAAACTGTATTGTCACAACCAACATATACATTGTCGGCTTCACCTTTCCAACCTCTGAGGAAAGCGAAATCCACCGAAACGTAAGTTTGCTTGCAAATGAAGGAATGGAATAAAACTTCGTGTTTGCTCAACAAGAACATAAAGAACTCCATTGTCACAGTGATCGAAGGAGAGTTTTATTTGATATGTTAACATTACCCTCTAAATCTCTCATAGACATTTACTCGAGCTGGAATAAGTACGAAGTACCCTGCATAACTACGTAAAGAGAAGCTGCAATGGATCCTGTAAAACGACAAAAAAAGTCTCTGGTGTGGTTCGGCAACGGTTTCATGTCACAAGTACAGCTGGAGGGCTCAAACGGATCCTTTGCGGAATGCCGATTTCGAGCGCTAGACAGAATAAAAATTGTCTAATGTATCGTCTCCCACGAAGTACCAGATGTCTAGACTGTGGTTATACACAAAATTTATGGACTATATGGGTAATACAATTAGAGAGACCAGTTCGTGGTGCTTATAGATGAACAAAGGTATAATACACGCCCAAAGGCACTATAGGCTTACAGCAGGTTATCATAGGATACGCAACACATCATCTTGAAACAACACGAACGAAAAGATCCCCAAACCTACTCGATTCATAGAGGACCACCACATCGTGTGATGACTACCTGAGAGTTGCCTAACACGGCTATCTCGTATCTACAAAGAAAATTACGATTGATTTGTATTCAAGATATTAATGAGGGTTAGAGTACACAGGTCGCAGTTACATTTCAATCCACATCTAAACCCGATCACCACTACAGATGACGATTTGAAGATGAAGAAACGAATGAAAGAGGTGCTGGGATCTGCACAGGTGAAGGCTATATAACTCGTTCAGTAGGTAAGTATATCGATGAAACTTATGATTCTAACGAACCGACTTTCGAAAACGGAAGAAAAGCTCAGTAATGACGAAGTGGAACAGAACGAGCATTGTTAAATAGTATATAGAACATAATTGTGAGAAACAAACTCCTTTATGATGACTATTATCTTAAGGGAAAAAGATGAACTCCGAATTCACACAGCGGACTTACCACAAATAGATTCTGTCATATCCAATTGGAGATTTCCACAAAGAATGTTGATAAGCACTACTTATTCTACGCATTAACTTCTATCATCAATAGAAGTAAAAACCAAAAAATGCAAATATACGAAGCCCAGGTCCATTATTTCGGAATATTTTATATCTTGAGCATACTTACTATTTGATAACTCATAGCCCCGTCAGTACTACCAGAAACATAACTCTGAAGCTCATTTCTCCGAACATACTATCTCTGGCACATCAGTGAAGAGCAAGTGTTGGAAACAGACTTCAAAGACGGTGTGAATCCCTTTACATTCACAAATACATCTATTAGGCACGATGGAGATAATGCTCTTTCCGGCCCTTTCCTCCTTCAGATACCCTACATTACCGAAAAGGATTCTTCGGAAGTTCACCCTTCGTGGATAAGAGGAATCAAGGATATCGCGCCGAACTAACACTCACTGAAACAGAAATTTTATAGTTTGAGGTAGCAACGGATGCCAAATTCCAATATATATACAAACATATACATATGCACGTTTATATGTATATATATATATATATATACATGTACATGTACGCATATGTGCACATACATGCACATATATATGTGTATACATATGTATATATGTATATATATATATATATACGTAAGGATATTGGAATGCACCTATGCACTCTAATAAAAAGGATAAAGCCTTCCGTGTTGATTACTCCGTGGGCTCTGAATCGAACCAGTGACCACCTGTGTATTACATGGCACCTCTAACCACTGCGCAACATGCGCCCCATAATTTGTCACCACACATAAATACTCTGTCGAAAGAGACCCGATCGACAGAACCACACACTTTTGCCAAAAACGTCCAACCGCCAAACTATTACATAGAACTGGAAAATCATGTCAGACCGAACGTTAACGTCTGTCGCGTCCGTCCTTTGGTTCAAAATTTGGTTATAAATATGAGCGGCTTACATAGCAACGCGGTGCAATGTGTTCTTGGCTCTCCAGAAAGCCAAAAAAATTGTGGATGCTCTTTCATACAGCTAGAAACATGCAGTGTACGATCACACAACATGCTTCCTTTTTCTTTTAACAGGCGAGTTTGAATAATGTTTCGAACAAGCAATAGCTCTACTCATAGCCGTTCCTATCTCTTTCCGATCTCACTCATATCCCTCTCCTGCTCCACTAGCTGCGCTTTCGTCGATATTCTGGTAGGCTGCACCTTCGCATGATTGCTTAAACATGGTGAAGCTTATATAACCTTTCTGCTTCATGGCATTCGCACCACCTACTTAAGTATTCATGTAAGCATTAGTGGACGATTTGGATTGCTCACGCTAGTACCCATTTTGTGCTGATGGTAAAATGGCGTTACCACATGAAAAGATAAAGGATAAAGCTCTGGCGTTGATCAATCCCTGAGGGATGCGTCATGCATTAGACTTCATTGAGCATCGTTTGGAGGTGATTGGATGCATATTTGGCCTTTACAATGACTCGCAGTGGCACACCGATATAATACTTCTATCCTCGCAGAGAGGTCTGGTACCAATTTTCAGGCCCTCGAGGGATGGAAAGCTTGGTAACCCTGGGGCGCCGAGATCGATCATACATGTATTGCAGGGTGCGCCAAACCATGCGGAAGCGAAGGTTTTTTTGCGGTGAGCAGAAGTTGTATTCTATGTGTAAGAGATTGTTATACCACAGAAACTGGAGCGGAAATGTCTCACTTAACTCTTCTGCAGTCATTGAAGTAGGTAGCGCACAACTGCATAACTTAGAAATATTCAGTTAACTACGATTCCAAATAAGCCAATAATAATGAGTGTTATTTGTGTGTTGCCTATTTCAGCAAAAAAGGCGTGTGGTGCAGTGGTGGGAAGCTCCCTGCAATACGTATGGGATCAATCCACGCGCCCAAGGCTTACCAAGCCCTGCATCTCTTCGGGGTCGGCAAATTGGTATCAAACTTGTTTGGGAGGATAACAGCACTGATCCGATACATCGGCAGACCTCCACGAGTCATTTTAAAGGCTAGAAATGCATTCAGTCACCTCCAACGATAGTTAATTAAGTCGAATGCATGGCACATCCCTCAGAGAATGATTAACGCCGAGAGCTTCATCCTTTTATCTTTTTCAGCAATGACTAAAAATTTTGGGACATTCTTAACAACAAGAGACAAATAGAAACGAAATCGTATATTTCTATTGAAACTTCATGAATCAGACTTTATAACAACCAATATCTTTTTCAGACTGCAATGATAGAGCTTTCTACATGTCTTTCTATTGATACTCATCAAAATGTTCCCAACATTTTCAACTCCTACACCCTCTTCATTTCTATAACTTTTACATAACCCTTACACTAACCTTATGTTAACTTCATGATTTAAGAAGATATCAATAAAATTATGTTCCTATAACAGAGTAAGCAAAGACGTTGGCTCAGTCCACATTTGCCTTGTTTCGGTTGCTTTGGCTTAAGAAGCATAGCGTTCCATCCATAGCAATGTAGTACTTCAACTTGGTATGAATCAATAAGTCGATCGATACATAGAACTAGCAATATACTGCTCATCGTTGTATTAACAACAGAATTTACAAAGAACAAAGAAAAGACGGGAATACGAGGAGTCGACAGCTGTTAAGTTCGTTGTATGATGCTATTTATATAATTACTGATAGGTGTAGAGAAAAAAGAACTAACTAACTAATTTTTATTCACAAATTATTATATAACTAGGTAGAAATCAATTAACCCAGAGAGGAAACTGGTTCAGTAAAACAAATCGCCAGGATCACAGTGGAGATTCGGACGTTGTCGAGTGAATTCTGCCTTTACGGACATTGCACGACACAACGCCATTTCGATGATTGTCACTTCGAGGAGTTTCGTGTTCCTCCATTTCTGGGATGGGTTTCGATATCCTTGAACGCTATCCAGTACCTTGCTATATCATATAAGTACTGCCGTTAGTACCAGTACCTTATTTTGGGCGTTAAGTTCAATATTGTTGGGTTTCCCTGATGTTTTACCATGTTGAATCGACTAGTAGTATTTGTATGATCGATTCGAAGTACTCGTTGTGTTTGTTTCTTGTGGACTACTATGTTGATTAGTTGGCACTGTTGTTCAGTCCTGCAATCAGTCACATTACTCTCGACCAAGGTCATCTATTTCGTGTTGACAGTAGCCTTTCCTACGTGTAAAACGACATTCGAAAGCGACCACCATGTCGATTCGCTCAGCGGAATTTTTCTTATTTCGCTTTGGAAGTATTGTGTCTTTTGCTTTTCTTTAAGCGAAATTAGTTTTAAGAGATGTCTGCTACCGTAGAGGATATGTTAATGAGCGAAAAGTGCTACTCACACCAGTACTGCTATCAGTACCTTGACTTCATAAACGTTAACACCAAGGCTTTTTAACATTATTTTAATCACTTAATAAGCCAATATTATTTTGGCGACGAGTTCAAAGTGTACAATCATATTCAGTTCCACGTTCGTTATAGTTTTTCAAAAATGGTCGGAAGTGTTTTCTTGGATTGTTGGGCTAACCCTTCCAAAAGTCTACCACCACGTTGTGACTGGGAGGTGTTCCTGGGTGTCGGGCTACGACGGACAGAGGGTGAATTCATCCCCAGCTCCCAAGCTGAGAAAGAGGCCGGCGTTTCCATCAGGAGGACCAGCTAAGAGTAAACCAATACCAGGATCCACCACCGTCTTGGTGACAAAATAGTCGTATAGTAGCAAATCTCGCTCTGATCCGCAAGTGCGGCGACATCTTGTGGTGGTGACGATCTGGGTCAGACTCTGGCCAGGGTGGCCTCAGGACTCTGGGGAACTACAATGGCCAGCAAAACTCCGAAAAAATGGGAATTATGCTGGGACCCGCACAACCAGTAAGGATGGGCTATCCAAGTGTGTCGAGCTAACACAGGATTGATAAACGGAATTATCGGGTAACATTTCGAGGTCTTCGTGTTCGTTGTTCACAACAGTGTTTTACTCCTATGTGGCAATAGATTTTGCGAACCACTTTTGTAAAGCATTCTGGAATTAGTAGTAGGAGTACTGACGACAATTAATCTTCTATTACACAGTATTGAAGTAACCGGATACGATAACGTGTTGTCTCACCTGTTTACACGTCGACGAGAAGCTGTTTTCCAAGCTCTTGTTCCACCATCGTCTTCCGTTTATTATCATACATTACGATAATGATGCTGAGATATTTTCAAAACTCCGGGCCACTGGTATCTGCGGTGGGGCCCGAAAACACTATTATTCTTTCCGGGGCTAACGCGTTCACGACCACACCATGCGAGTCCTTCGTTTCACCTTTCTCTTAGCTAGTTTTCTGTCTACTAGCACATTCAAAGAAATCTATCTTAGTGTTCGGAATTTTTTTTGCAAGGTCATCCAGACATCAGAAGACGTTTTCAAATCCTAGTAGTCGTGGCTGGGGGTGTGGCCACGTATCACAAAACTCGCTGTTTCTCCTCATAGGCAGCCGCATTTTAGCGGCGTATTTCAAATGAATTCTCAATGATCTATCGATTTCCATCTCATGGATATGTTTCCCATCTCAATAAAGTAGAAAACCGTTAAAGTGTCGTTTTTCTGGAATCAATCTAATAATTCTCTCTAAGACAGCACCACAATTGCCGCATCGCTCCCGCGCCGCGCCTTTTGTCCACGTTCGTGCTAGTTTCGCGGCTGCCTGGTGCGAAGTTCTTTTGCTGAAGGACAAAGAAGGGCAAGTACCAGCCCATGGGCTAGGCTTTGACTAGAGGCGTAGCTGTTAGTAGTATATTTTGACATACTGGATATCCAGTTACAAATTGTTTCAGTGTACTCTAAGCTGTAGATTCAGCCACTGTTACAGTAGTACTACAGCAAAGTAGTACTTCTGAGTTTACTTTGTTTATCAGTTCGTTTAGGTTGCTGCATTCGCATGTCTTGACAGAACATTTTTACGTGAACAGTTTAGGAAGCCATAGCTTTAAGCTTACATGTTAAACGTTGCGTAAAGATCGCCTGTTGTCATATCATTGCATGTAGTTTGCTAATGAGTTCAGGAGCCCTTAGATCACTATTTTGGAGGAGTCCGCATCTTCTCGTAGAGGTTTTTTCACCGCCTCTTTGAGGAAATTGTTGACTTCCTGAGTGCTAGAGGTAGCAGGATACGATACCGACATCTGGCAATAACAAAATGTTAATAGCTCTGTTTAGTAGTACGTTCTGCTATAAGAGCTTCTAAACGTTTATAAGCTATTTGCGAACTTTTATAATTGTTGATCTGGATTTTTTCGGATGTGAGCTTTTACTATTTGAGTGATTATATTTGTTGTTATGTAGCAAGTAGCTTCGGAAGCGCTCATCTTGAGCAGCATTCGAAACGCCCATGCGTGGCCATTCGCGTTATGGAAACTTTTTTAGTACATGTTTCACTACTATACGGATTATTAAAAGGGCGCATGTGGCGTAGTGATCGAAGGCGCCCTGCATCATGGACGTGGAATTAGTTCCCTCGCCCATGGCCCACCAAGCCTTCCATCCTTCTGTGGTTGGAAAATTGGTACCAGACTTGTCTGGTAGGATAGCAGCACTGGCTGGATACATCGGTAGGCCACCGCGAGTCATTGTAAAGGCCGATATGCATTCATTCACCTACAAATGATCCTTAATAAAGTTGAATGCATGGCTCATCCCTCAGCGATTGATCGATGCCGAGAGCTTTATCCTTTTTTTATCCTTTACTGATTATTGTTGTAAGCCGACCCGACGTTCACGAAACCTTAGGACAAGTGACCGATGTGTCTTATTTCATTGATAAGGTAATACGACGTTGTTATCACGTATTTATTCGGCCAACGTTCCGACGTCTTCGTCTTCCTCAAAGCCGGTAATCCGAATCGATGGTCCACAGTCGTTCATCCTCTCGATGTGACGTCTTGGCCTTCGTACAGAGTCGAATCATCTTCAATGGAGCACCGCTCGAATGAAGTGTGGCTTCGATGCTCTTTTACATAGGGTTGTTGTTGTTGATAACGACTGTCCGTTGACAATAATTTGTATACATAATGTATAGTTATAATCACAATGATGCTAAGATATTTACAAAACTCCGGACCGCAGGTGACTGCGGTGGGGAGCGAACGCATTACCCTTTCCGGTGGCTAACGCGTTCATCACCACACCATGCAGGTCCTTCATTTTGCCTGTTTCTCAGCTGGTTCTACCGATCAGTGCCATCAGCAATCAACGTCAACGGGATTGATCAGGGAGCCCAAATCAATATATAGTTATGATTGTACATAGTTACATATGGTATACCGACTATTCTTACAAACTAAGTAAATTTCATCAAAGTCCCGGTTAGTTCTGTTCCGTTACTATAAATATCATCGAATGTAATTTATGCCAAGGTTGGCAATGTTGAAGTGGTCTCGATTTTAAGTTCAGGTTTTTCACGAAGGTAGTTTACTCTAGCGAAGAAAATAACATCTCATGGAGCTTTCCATCCACACCTATCTATCTATTCGATAGCATAACTACTGAGTGTATTCGCAAAGTGAAGAACATGCAACATTTCTATAGACTAGCTCATCTACAGCACATTTTGTGTTCATGCGAAGACAGTGTGCTGGCGCGCTGTGTGGTGGCGCATAGTGTGATGTGTCCCACTTTGGAGTTTGTTCAAAGTGCGTAAGAACGGAGAGCCAGAATCGATCCTGTTTAATTGTTTGAGTCTCTGTCTGTAGACCGAGATGTTATCAGGCCGTAGCCCGGCATAACTCTTCAATCTTGATCATGACGCGAAGAGCCCGCCCATGTATTGCTAGGTTGTTCGTTATTGTTGGAGGTAGGGAAGTAATGTGCATTTGTCTCTGTTCACGAAAGTTGGGCATTCAAAAGTCCAAGATGGTTGCCGTAGGATGTCAGTTCGGAACAGTCACTACTTCAGGAAGGCAGTGGAGGGGACTCATTTTTCTGCTTCTATTTTGTCAATAGTTTCATGAAAAGCCTTGTCGTCCTGCCTCCATATCAGATCAAGGAGAATGCCTAGGTAGTCCAAATGGTTCTGACTACCGGAGTTTGACATACTGTCTTTTTTGTGAGCAGTTGTGAAACAACAACTCCAGTCAACAGTAGCCCTCATCACCACTGTAGCTCATCTTTTACACGTTATTCATCAAAATGAAAGACAGTCAACGCGAAACGAGCACGATCATGTTGTTGCACAAGAACAGAAATCTGTACAACATCGATAACTATCGGTCAGTCTTTCGTCGACAAACTCTTCACTCTAGTCATTCTCATGACAGTTATGTGAGCAAGCCTGGTTCCAAACAACATCCGGCTCGATGCACCACATCCACGCAATAATGATTGATGTATCGCGAGAGTGCAAGAGACAGCTTCGTCTCATTTTTGTCGGCTTCGAAACGGTAACTCATTTGAAATAGAAGCGTTCATGAAGCCTCGGGGATATACCATTCTACCAAAATTATTTGCAACCACAATAACCGTCTTAACGGAATCAGGATAGGACAATATAGGAGTGTAAAACCATGATCAGCAACTGCACCACTCTCTGATATCGTTCTTATAATATTGGACATTAACCAGGAGGAATGTTCGTATTTCGAGTGCTGAGGCGATCGGCCAGTCAGTGTTTCATAGAGCAGCGCTTGATGGTGTCCACTTGACGTATCGTTGGTGTTTTCTAATTTGTCTTGGGTTTTAGATTTAAAAAATTAGTTATCAAGAAGCTAACTTGTGACGTAATGGGTAAAAGAAGCTTTTGACTCAGTTGAAGCCGTTCCAGCCATGTTAACTATAGGAAACTGGAATCATGCTATTATTCTACGATGAAATTGTCACTGATGTACAAGGTTTCGACAACTCGTTACAATCTCGTCAAGACGATTTATTCTTGAGAACTTGCCAGAAGTGGGTTGTGATAATATGGGAGTGAAAATAAGCGGTTAGCTGCTACATCATCTTTGTTTTGCTAATGATGTCGTTATTACAGCAGAAGTTCACCACAGGAAAAGGATGCTGGCTGACTCGATAGTGCTTGTTCAAAAATCAGTCACCTCCATATTACACAAGTTAGAAATAGAATCAACACTATTGATCGATATCAACTGGATGAAAAATGCTGTTACATTAGTTGTAATGTGAAGAATTGGATAGATCCGGAACTTGATGCATTCTAACAATAACCGTTGAACACGAGCTGTATGTGGTTGCTTCCCAAATTGGCACAAGAGGAACAGGATCCTTCACAGCGACTTTACTAGAAAAAGAATAGGGCTCGTTCTCTCCAAGCGAGAGGAGCGCGATTGGTGCTCTGTTCACATGGTGTAGGATTTAATAGAAGTTTTATTGGCGCGTTGATGTCAGTGAACGTTTGGACGCTTGAACAGGTGATACAATTGATACGAACAGTTCACGTTCACGTTCATAAAACGTTCATAAAACAAGGTAACTGACTTCTGACGTTTGGTTTGCGATTCGGGTCACTAATTCAAAGAAGCATATTCTGCGCTATCTTGATGGCTTTTCAGAAGTGAGACTTCATCCATTGTCGCATTTTCTTCAATTCGGTAAAATTTCTTCGTGGCGTACAGTTTGCTCTTCTGTACGACAAGACTGAAATGTTTTTCAAGTTATGGTGAATCGATTCTCTTTTCTCAGGTGGTAATTCGATCCGTTACAGAACGGCGGCGCTGGTGACATATAAGGAAGCTTAAACTCAGAGTATCATGAGTCAATACATCGTATAATCTGGGGCATCGGTCGTTTGCTATATGAATTGCACTGTTGGGTAGCCCTCAGCGGTGTTTTTTCTCAAAATTTGATTTCTTTGAAGTATTGAAGTATAAATAAGGATCCCCTTAACCCTTTCGCGACGATTGGTTCCATCGACAACTGGCGTTTTTGCTTTGTCGCACTAATCGCATGTATCAATTTTGTAGTGTGCTTTCAAATTTAGATAATCTTAGGATTGAAACTTCCAAGAGGCTAAAGACACAGTTTGAGTTCTTGAAATTCTCAAAGCCACTGTGGCAGCTACAAACATAAGCGATACATTGGCAAATAATCTATTGTTCTATTGGACGAAACGCCTATTGCTTAATTGTCTTTATTTTAAAATATGGGTCTTCAAACAAAAAGGTGAAGGAAGGAAGTCTTATGAGCTTAAGAAAATCAAAGTTTCATTTTCTTATAATGAGATAAGTTGGCCTTCTCACGAAGGCAAATGTGTGCGGCAGATCTTTATTGCAGTTAACAGAATTCCTTAGAGACTGACGTACGTTGATTCAAAGTTGAGAACGGGGTTTATTTTCTTATCCTATGGCTCCGATGGAGGTCACATCGTCACTTAGGGCTTAAATGGTGCTCGTTTTCATGACGGATTTATGAAGGTAGCTCCTTACAAGTATCTTGTCCTTTTGATATCATTCTCCAACTCTTTTTGCTTAGGCACTAAAGATTGTTGTGCAGCAATTGTTGCAACACATCAGAGCTTTTCTGGGCTGTTTATTTTGAAGAGTAGCAGTTACCCCTCAATGGTGAGAGCATGTCTACGCCCATAGTATCCTCGAGAGTGCCAATTCGGACTTTTGCTCTGATTTTCAACCGCCTCGTCAAATTGTCGTGAAAATGCCTACCTGCTGTTGATTTTTTAATATTTGATTATTCTGTAATAAGTATAACGTTTAACTCTATATTTACTACCTATTCTTTTCATAACAGGGTAGGTATTACCCCGGAATGGGTAATAGTGGGCTCAAAACGCATCTTGTGGTCCGAGTTCTGCTCATATCTCAGCACCCTTGTGGTTGTATTCTTTAGTAGTCAAAAGAGGAGTGTACGACATATTGATTTTGATCTTTTCTCGTAAATCAGGTTTTCTTTGAATCTCTCAAGTAGCAGTGCCACTAGATTCCTTATTGACCACTGGAATACCAGGAACTAATCATAGTAGTTCCCTAAAGAATTTGAAACCATCGTGTTTTGGTATTAAATTGCAATGTGTGGCTAGATTGATATCCAATCGGGGTCGCCCATACTGATAAATTCCCAAAAGTCCACCTAAGAGTAACCGTATGCCATGGTAAAGCCCGGCGAGTTTCTCTTAGCTACCTGCTTGCTCGGGTGCATGCAATGCAGTGGTCAGGGAGGCCCTGCAATACGCATAAGATAGATCGCTGCTCCCTAAGCTCACCAACCCTTTCATCCCTTCGGGATCGCCAAACTGGTGCCACACATGTCCGGTAGGACAGCAGCACTGGCTCGATACATCGGTATACAACCGCGAAGGCCAGATGAGCATTCACTCACCTCCAACGATGTTTGAGGAAGTCGAATGCATAGCGCATCTCTCAGAGATTGATCAACGATTAACGCTGAGGGTTTTATCTTTTATTAGCTTTTACTTTCTTGCTAGGAAAGGGTATGTTTTCTATATCAATTAGGGGAGTAGAGCAAATATATCTGCTCCAATGCGCGATAATGACGCATGAATAGAGTGAGTGTATTGGTGACTGTTCCAGTTATGATTAATGGTCGATGATTCAAGGAATTCCAGGTGATCCAGGTAAAATGAATAAATTTCTGCCAGTTGTGGAGTTTTTCATCTTTTTTTAAGATCAGTACCTACTTTAAAGGAACTCTTTCCTTAAGTGCATCGAGAATTCTTAATGGTTAAGTTCTGATGTAACAAGAATTTTCTAAATGAATACTCTTTGCAAAGGTCAGTCTTCAATAATTTGTCTGTGGTGCTCCATTTGAAAACTCAGTTACGAATTTTGGATGATTTTGAGACTTGATTTAAAATGGAAAAAGTAGAGCTGGTTAGAGATCAGTTTAAAGTAACTATATTGCTTTTACTACACGGACAATAAAATTACTATATATCCTGTAGTAACACTAAGATACGTACGATACGTCTAATTTATGACGCGGCACAGAACAGTGCAAGATTTCTCGTCGTCACGATATTCGTCGGTCTCAATTCTTATGGTCCAAAATGTCAACAGCGAGAACATGCAAGCCTCCTCATCATTGAAACCCTCTGTTTAACTCTTTCTGTAAACAAGAAATAGCCCATAGTGCTCATGCAGCCGAACAAACTGCTTCCAATGCTTCTATGTTTGTAAATTGTCTGTTTACTTCTCTGTCTTTAGTAATAAACGACCAATTCGGGGAAGCACTGGTAAATTTCGTTCGTCCACGTCCTCAATGATAGTTTATTGGTAGGCTCCACTTGCTTGTAGTTTACTAGAAGAATCGTAGATTTGCTTTGACGCCATTGGTTTTTGATTTTTTGATGGTAATATGGCCACTCTTGACTTACAGACTCTGCTGTATCGTGGGTTTATTCCTAGCTGGCTTTCTGCATGGGATCATCACAGTCTTACTCTTTTTAATGGTTGGGTATTATGTGAAACTGACGACACTGTGATTTGTACCACAGCTTCTGCTTAACTGGGTTCAATGCCGATTTGTGCTCCCTATATCAATCCCGTTGACGAGTGATTGCTGTTAGCACATTTTGGTCAACAAAACGGTTGAGAAAAAGGTGAAACGAATTACTCGCATGGTTTGGTGGTGAGCGTGTTAGTCTCCGAAAACGGTAATAACGTGTTCGGTCCTCACCACAGGCACCAGCGGTCCACAGTTTTGCAAATCACTTAGCATCATTATGATTGTTTTCACTACTATTCTTATTTTACACAGTTTTTTAATTTGTACTATGTACCAGTTTTTCTTCCAAAAGTCGTTTTCTATTCTGGCATACGAGAGTGTACAGAATTTTCCGCTGATAGAGACGTTACGATCCGTTTGCTACTGTTGAAGGATAATTGTATCCAATAATCAATAGTTGTCGTATCCATTGATATTTTCTGCTTTTCTGTCTACCTTTGGAAGTTCGAATGTGATGGCGAGATCATCCGACGATTCTTGTCGGGGAATTTCCCATACAACACATCTAAAATTAGGCAAAACTAGTGATCGTAGAGAACGATAGCGTTAGTAGTTGTTTAGCCTTGGCTTGAAGTTGTTTCTTTTCTCAGTGTATGGTCTGTTCTTTCTAACAGCTTTAAATAGACCTTTTCCTTTTCTATGAGGAACGATATGCAGGCTATATTTTGTTTGCGTGGACAGGAAATATTCCAAACGATTGCTCCGAACGCTTTCATTATCCTCGTGTTATTTAATTCGTTTTAATGTTTCGATGACTTTAAGGTTCTTCTCCGTCATTAAATTTTGTTTCAAATGAAAATAATAGTGAGGCACACTTTACCTTCTATTGATGACAGGTTTGATGACAGCGGCAGGTTTAGTGCCTCGAGGTAATCAGTTCATATGTCCGGATTCTATAGAGTTCACAGAGGCGATTAAGGTGAAACTTTTACTGTGTGAAAATTTCCGCTTTGAAGGCGAAGGAAATTTGCTTTCGTTTTCGATGATTCCGGTTTTCTATGTCCTCATTGAAATCTTCGAAATTCTTTCTCTACAGGATTCTCCGAGGTTTCGTGCATCGTTGGCACATCACATGCTATATTTTAGTCGTCTGGAGAGCAGATTGAATGAGGTTTGTCATTCGATTCGCGTTGGTTTATTCGTTTACCCTATGATATCCTGAGTTTTCGAATTCAGATTCAAAAGCATGTAGCGAACATGATGGAGTACAGCAAGAACTACGTTGCCACTTTTTAGTGAGTTCTTTCTTCCACTGTTTCTAACAAATTGTTTTATAGCTGGTTTCCTAAATAATTAAATGCTGAAGAATCATGATTAGTAGTCTTTTTTTGGTTTCCATGTCATGACAAATCTGGAGAATGGGTGGGAGTTGTTAAATTTTTGGACACAATATCTGATTCTTTCTAACGATTTCCGTTGCTGTTTTTATGTTGGTCTTTTTTTGTAAACACAGTTTTAAAGATAGGAGAATTTCCTTTGAGCTTTTCTTCAGCTCTGTGAATCAATGCCACATCCATAGCCGTTTACTGAGTTGCTACTGAAAACGATCGAATATGATATGTCTATCCTAACATCATCCTTTTTGTAAACTTTGGTTTTCCATGGTACATACCTCTTTTTCCTAGTTCTTTAATGTTTTTTGGCATGCGTAGGAGTGCGCTGGCCCTTCTATCCCTCCGGAGTAGGCAGATTGGTACCAGATATGTCTGAGAGGATAACAGCACTAACTCGATACATCGGTAGGCCACCGCGAGTTTTTCTAAAGGCCGGATATGCATTCAATCACCACCAATGATGCTTCATGAAGAAGAGGAATGCATGGCGCATCCCTCGGCGATATATCAACGCCAAGAGCTTTGTCCTTTTTTAAGTACCCACTCATTCTGTATAGTAACCATCAATACATTTTAATTCGCAATGTTCTGTATGGCATGAGATATGTTTTTTTTAACGCTGAAGTCAAATACAGGCTTAATTTACTCATATTATGCAGTAAAGAGAGATGCACATGCAGAATTGCTCTGTATGGCAACATTGTGGATAGAAGAAGGCATCAATCGATAGTTCATATAGCAATGTCTCCTTGCCTGAGAACTTCTTCCAAAAGAGGATATACGTAATTGGCCCCTGCCGGATGAATATAAAAGGATTTCCCTAGTTAGGAAATGAAAGTATAAACGTGAGATTGTTATGATGCCCATGAAACACGATGCGTGCCTTCCCATAAGATCAACAAAATCGCAGGCTGTCGAATAGTGCAATTAAGCAAAATTGTTCGTTTACACAACTGATTAGATGATATCGTGTTTGTCTTAGATGAGTAGAACTAGACTAAAGTAATTCATTACATTCGTGTTTAGCAAACAAACAAGAATAAAGAATTGTTCAATCAATGCCCAGGTTAATAGACAGTCGGTCATGGGAATTGCTAAAATAATTATAACCTCTAATTGAAAACATGTCCCTAATTATCCAACTTTGGCGGTGTTTTTGTATAGCAGAGAGATCTCTTTTCGATAAGCAATCGATCGATCGTAAAGTACAGCTAAAATGTTCTTTGCTCCAAAGGTAAATAGTCGACAACGAAATGGCCACTAATAGAGTTGAGTAGGCCACAGTATAGTCCTTTGAATAACTCCGTAACAGTTCACGTCGTAATTATTGTTAAGTTCCGTTGTAAAGTAATTTCTTCACTAGTAATTAGATTTTCCTACAAAGAAAGTTAAAGCTCGGAGAAGTATGGTAAGTGGTTGGTGGAACAATGACGAAACAGCTTAATTCCCACTACCTGTGTTCAATTAAGTTTGTCCTTTTGGAAAATACCAGCGATTGATGAAGTTATCGCTAGAGTAAAAAAAACTGGCTGGGAATAAGCCAAAACAAAGACCTCGGTTGGTGTGGTAGATAGCACTGGGGCACCGGAAAGGTGACCACAAGTTCGAAGCTTAATTGAGGTTCCAAGTATTGTTCATGTCACAGTATTCTTCTGGTTGTATTCGAATAGTGCACTGCCATGATAGAAAAAAGAACAGGCAATATCTAAAGGCTAAACATTTTGAAAAATAGTCAGTTGTTGTTGATAACGACTGTCCGTTGACAATAATTTGTATACATAATGTATAGTTATAACCGCAATGATGCTGAGATATTTGCAAAATTGCGGACCAAGAGTGTCTGCGGTGGAGAACGAACGCGCTATTGTCCTTTCCGGGGAGTAACGCGTTCACCACCACACTATGCGGGTCCTTCCTTTCGCCTGTCTCTCAGCTAGATGGTTAAGATTGTGACTATAACTATAGCCTTAGTTTAATTGGGTTCAATGCCGATTTGAGTTCCCCAGATCAATCCCGTTGATGGGTGATTGCTGTTGGCAAAAAGATCGATAGAACTAGCTGAGAGACAGGCGGAACGAAGAGCCCGCATGGTGTGGTGGTGAGCGCATTACTCCATGGAAAGGACAGTAGCGCGTTCGTTCCGCACTGCAGACACCTACGGCTCGGAGTTTTGCAAATATCTAAGCGTTATAGAAATTATTATTATTATTTTTTTTAGTAAGCTCACAGTTTCAATCAATCAGCTGTGTGACGAGAGTTTCACTGGAAATGTACTCGCCCAAAGCACTCTGCACTCCTTGTCAGATGCATGTGGCCGTATTGTTAGCCTTGCAAAGGATTTCCATGAGCAGTCATGTATGGCTTTGTATAGCCAAATCAACTCATTCCTCAAAACGTAGGTTTGAAGGTTCTCTTTATAAATCCTGTGTCGTAAATCTCATTAGTAGTTACACACATAATATTTTTCCACTACAAGACACATAATGCTAAGAAATGTACGACATAACAAACGATAACAGATGCGAATTTCCGCTATAAATAATTTGACGGTGAACTAACAGCAACTGGTGGATGGGTATAGTTCATTGCAAGTTCTTCATATGATGTTTGGAAACAGGTGAATTCCGACCATAAAGAATACCCTAGGATTAAAATTCTTAGTCAACGAATAAACGAGGTCGAGTAACTCGTTTACGCACAAAGACCGGCACCAAGCACTTCCTCTAACGTTTTTTTTGCTTAAATTCTCAAATTTCTGTTTTTACGTAACTGAATGTCTTTCCAATAGTTGATTTGCTTTTTTAACACATAGTGACCGATATGGATCTTCGGCAACGACTAAAAAGTTTGCGTAACTGAAATACTTAATCACTTGACAACAACTTTATACACCGATAGAACAGATTGCTATGTTGTTCTAAGGGTATAACTGCTTTTTTAAAGTACTCCTAGAAGCTCGTATTTGTTTAAAACTCCGACTGTCAGAAAATTATGAACCAAAGTTTAACATTTTTTTTAAAGTTGAATACAAGGGCGGCCGCCGCGAAAATCAGCGACGCACTGTGAGGCATCAGTGTGTCTTTATTTTGCGGAATTCCAACGGTTCAATCGGTTACTTTTTCGAAGCACAAACCTCTGCAAGACAGCAATGCTTCCTGGTCCTCAGAAGAGTTAGAGTTTCTCGTCGTAGAGTAAGAGAACAATTTTGCTGATACAAATCTGTTAGTTCTATTGATTCATAATTCAATTAATAAAGTGCTCTATGAGCTATGTTTTTTTACTTTTACTTTTTACTTTCACTGGCGCATGCTCGAGTCACTCGATGATCAACGGGACTATAGGTGAAATAGGTGATGAGCTATGTTTATTTAATTTTGAGAGGCGTTATTATTTCCATGCAGAAATATACTGAAATCAATCGTTGTTGATCTTGTTATGCTTATTTAGAGGAAAAAGCAGTGGAAAGTGAGGAAAAGCTGTAAAATTGCTACTTGAGTGCTTTTCACGATTTTTGAGGACAGTTATTGTTTCCTTCAATCCTTATTTTTAGTGATCTAGTAAGAGTGCAAGAGGCTCGGGCACATTTCGACTCAATGTCTACTAGTATGGACGAAGCACTGTCACGTAATGCCGCTTCTACCAGAACTCGTCCTTCAGATGCTGTAGAAGGACGTAACGCTCTGACAGCAGTACGTCCCGGTTCTCCTAGTGAATGACTTCCTTTGCTAAGTTTAAAGGTGTTTCTCCTATAAGACTTTGTTTTACAGGTAGGAGCCTGCTTTGCACACACGACACTGGATTACGTGGCACAGATAAACATTGTTCATGCTTTGAAAGATCATCTTATAATTGATGCGGTCAGTGCTAAAATACGTTTAGAATTAGAGACTTCATCCATGTAGATCTGCGCGTAGAGTAAAAATTGGCCAAGGATTATAATCCTTTCAACACATCCGAGAGAGTAATGAGTCTTCAATAACTATGGGTAATTTTCTGGCAACAAGAGCACTTGAGAACCAAAGGTGCTTATAGTATCATCGAAGAGATTTCGTCCTGTTGCTTTAAGGCTATATGCAGTTCTAAAGAATAGTTTTCATTGTGACCTCTTTTAGAAATCAAATCTTAAAATATTTAGCTTTAAAGCCTTTAACGCTTCGTGGCATCCGCATGCGTAAACAATGCATTCGGAGACACTTTCGCATCCTACCACACAAAATCCTGCTTGTTCGATTGGTTCGCTGTTCAAAGTAGAAGTAGGAGCCTCGACGAAAAATGAAGGAAGGAAAAAGCGGTCGGGGGTGGGTTACAGAAAATCGGGATTTCATCGCGCTTTATTACTGTTATTATTACCATTATTATGATTACTGTTATTTGTGAAATAAGCATAATGATGCTGAGATGTTGGGTGATTGCTGATGGCAGTGATCGATTGAACTAGCTGAGAGACGGGCGATACAAAGGACCCGCACGGTTTGGTGGTCAGCGCGTTACTCCCCGGAAAGGACAACAGCGCTTTCGTTCCCCACCGTAGACACCTGCGGTCCGGAATTTTGCAAATATCTCAGCATCACCGTGGTTGTTCCACAAGTAGTACCCTGCCAAAAAAGCTAGTAAAAGGCAATGAATAAAAAGTCACCATTGTGAATTTCAACTATAACCTCAGCTTAACTTGGTTCAATGCCGAATTGGGCTCCCCAGATCAATCCCGTTGACGGGTGATTGCTGATGGCAGTGATCCTGCGGTCCGGAGTTTTGCAAATATCTCAGCATCATTGTGGTTGTTTCACAAATAATACCCTGCCAAGAACGCTAGTAAAAGGCGGTAAATAAAAAGTCAAAATTACTGTTATTATTATTATTGTCGTTATTACTATTACTATTATTACCACCAGTATTATTATTACTATTGTTATTATTACTGTTGCTACCGTTATTATATATTATTGTTTAAAATTGCTACTTATTATTAGCTGTCATTGTTATTTTTTATTTTATTTTTCTATGACCCGTCTTCACGTCTAATGTGCGGATCTCAGCACTTCTTGCATTCGATTCCTGCTATCCACCATCCACGGATGTTGTCTCTCTTGTTTTTGCGGGTGGGGTTCAGCTGCTTGAGAATTTTTTCATCTTCCTCACGAATGTCATTGAATGGTAACCGAGTTGATGCTTCCTGAAATCCTGAAGTGTCCATGCTGAGGCATTTCTGCGTGGATCTGGGGGAGTCGTGTTGCTTCACACTAGTACGGTACCAATTCGCCTTCTCCGGTAGAATGCGAACCTTGGTTGGGCAACGTGGTGTCGAAATGAAGCCTAAGCAGGTTGGGTTGTCCGTGTAATGAACGGGGTCACTGTCACTGCGCTACTCGCTCCCTTTCATCACATTAGAGGAAGAAAACTTTTTTCTGGTTGTCAAGATCTGTAGATCGTAATGGTTTTTTATTTAGTAACGTTCACACTGAGCTCTTTTTATCTAACTTAGGATTCCGAGACTTTAGTTTGTGTAACGAGAGAGTACGACGACGCTTATTTTATCGCCACACATGTTGTAAATTGAAATAAATTCAGATCCGCCGATCCGTTCTCATTCCATGCATGGATTCAGTTAAGTTCAAATCCGACTATAAATATATATTAAAGTTGAAAGGACAAATTATTTTCTTGCATAGGCCATGCATGTCTTCTACGATCTCAAGCATGTTAACGGACTTGATGAGAAGCTGGATATGGATTTGTGAATAGTTCACTACCCTTTCATGCATTGTTGCCGCAGTTCTTCCACTCGCTAAGTTATCTTACATCCGTCCTCCACAAGGATGTTGGGATTTGTCCGTTGGTTCTGCAACCATCTAAGGTTTTGTTGCTTTCAGAATTAATACCGTTGAGTGCTGGTTTAAGGTGATCTTGCTTGCAATTCCATGATACCTTGGCCACGGTGTTCTCGGGTCTTCACGACAGGTAGTCGTCAGCGTATGTGAAATTGAAGGAAGCGTTGCGAAGTCACACCATTTTTGCGACTCGGCACTGGTAGGGTGGCTCTGTAGGCAGTCGAACCAATGGCCGTGTAATGGGCACCTGCATGTGCTACGTTATACCAGCAAATTCAGTTTTAGTTCTTCGGAGAACAAATACATTTCGAGCTGATCTATTTTGTTTGGATACGTTGCGTTATTAGGTTGAATGAAGACAACTACTTTGATCGCTCAAGTGCTTCATTGCTGCATTTTGCCAAACACACCATGCCAACTAACAAAACGAAATTTTTCAGTTATGGTCGTTCATTCGCGAATCTTCGTCATATTTCTCTCGTGGACATGCCGTATTCGATGAATGGACTGCTGTCGACAATGGAGCAGTTGCTGACTCCATTGCTGCTCTTACAGCCAAAAGCAGATTGGTACAACGAAAAATGCAGGACATACATTCGCTCGTCCCAAAGGTGACATTTTCAAGTATTTCGCTTGTTACTTTTCATCCAGAAGTAGAGTTGTTCCGTATGGTTCCACCATGTGTCTTATCTTAGTTTGCTTGCACACTTTTAGCTTCTACAAGTTTTCACTGCAGAAATTTCTGTGAGAAGAAGCTAATTTTCTGGAACAAACTTTATTTGCAGTCCATTTTTACTTGTCTACCATTATTTCTTGCATGGGTATTTTTATCTTCTTTTTCTTTCTTGCTTATAACTTTGCTTACATGGATTACGATGAGTTTTAGTTCCTATTCTGTCCACTAAAATGATTCGAAGAAATCGACTACAGAAGAATTCAGGGAAGAATTTGATCCTTGGCAAGTGACAAGGTGTCGGTGATGAAATGAAGATTCGTCATTCAATAAACGTACTCTAAAGAAATGTTTCTGAAGATCACTTAACATTGATGTGTAGTTTCACTTCTAAAGGATACGGTGTACTTGATTTTTTCGACTAGATAGTGAGCAAGTTAGTTTTGTGTTCATTTTCGAAACTACTTTAAAAACAGTTTTCTGGTCATCTCTCGTGGCAACTTGGATTTCGACAGTTCTCTACTTCTTCGCTATACTCTGAGTATGTTTGTACGACAACTTTGTGTTAACTCTATCTACATCGCTACTAGCACCGAGTAGGAAAAAGTGCAAACTTAGTTCGAACCGCGATTACCCTTTTCGGTGGCTCACCTGTTACGCATGGCACCACTGAAGCCCTCATTTTTATTTCCTCTCAGCTATTTTTCTACCTAACGCTGCTTAAATGGGTTCAATTCCGACTTCAGCTCCACAGATCATTCGCGTTGACAAGTGATATCTGATGGCAGCGTTAGGTAGAAAGACTAGGAGAGAGAAAAGCAGAACGAGGGCCTCAGTGGAGCCATGCTTTGCACGTGAACGCCTGGGAAGGGTGGTCACGGTTCGATCTTGCCTTAGGTCCAAGTTCAGCAATTATCTCAACATCATAATGGTCGCATTTCAAATCATACCCTGCCGTGAAAAGTAGTTATAGGCAGTAAATAAAGAAGTTAACATTTCAAACTCAGTATTTCAAATGTATGTTGAGTCATGAAACTCCCAGAGGCTCAGTTCGTCGAGCGCCCTGTCGCGGTCACGGTTCGATTTGCAATGTATTGATTTGCTTGCTCCCGATTAGTCACCTGTCGACTATGATCGTTATTTGATCCTCTGTAGGTCTTTGACTGTTTAATTTCCTCAAAGATAATGTTTCGTTGACGTCGAATATGGTGACGTTTTGTGTAGCACTATATTCATCATTATCTCTGTTGTTTTCCAGATGTTCCCAATACACCTGCTATGAAAATGTATGAAGATGTCAGCTCTACGTCTAAAAACACTGTTTTCCCACTAATTAACAAGATCTCTCGAATTTTTGTGAGAAACGGTACGTCTGCGCTGAGGGATCTTGCCGCCTATCGATCAAGGGATGACGGGAATGCTAGCGCCTCCTGCAGTTCACAGCCCTTTCATACGCTGTCCCGTTCGAAATCGTGCAAACAAAGTGGAGATCCTAAAATGCAACGAAAACCTAGAGTAAGGTGTCGTTCAGCGGTGAATTTTATGACTCAGAAGGAAAATATGAGCTGTTTTTATGTTTCTGATGAGACGGATACTGTTCATTTAACGGAAACGGTAAGCTTTCGCCGTAAGATTTTCTTCTTTGCTAAACAGAAAAAGTACGTTGGCTTCAGTGGGAGTCGTTCTACCATCCATTGCTTCAGGAAATGTTCCAACACTTCTCCGGAATGTCTCCGGATCCAGACGTCATGATGGAAGGCTACTTATATAAGAGATCATCGAATGCATTTAAAACGTGGAATCGACGATGGTTTCAAATAAAAGATAACAAATTGGTACGTACAGTTATGTTAGTCGTTAGTGCTTTAGATTACTGGTTTTGCTAGAGGCCGTTTAGCCTCTTAGCAATATTCGTGGTAAAATGCTTCGTTCACATTAGTTGTTCCTTCCCCAATTCCCACCCTTAGAATTTGTGGTGATTTAGGGTGGGGTTGAATGGGTATCACTTTTTTTTCAAAATTTACTGCTTTCTTTCTGTCCCAATCTACCCTTTACACTTTTCTGTTGACATCGATTTGCCCTTTTCAGTTGTACTCACATAGATCTGCTGAATCGGAGCAGCCAACGGTTATGGAAGAGAACTTGATGTTGTGTCTTGTTCGTCCGGCACCACCATCTGTTGAACGAGTCGGTTGTTTTGAACTGATAACTCCAACAAGGTGTGTCACCATGCTGTTCACTGTGCTTCTGTACTTTTTATTTGCTGCCTATTAGAATTTTTCACGACAAGGTTTTATGTGTGGTACAACCACAATGATGCTGAGATTATTATTTCCGGTGTCTAACGCATTAACCACCACACCATGCGGGTCTTTCGTTTCGTCTTTCTGTTAGCTAATTTTCTATCTGCCAGTGTCGTCAGCAATTTTAGACACCTGCAGTACGGCGTTTTGCAAATATCTCAGCCATCGTTGAAACTTGAGGTACCCATTCGTGATACGTGAAGTTTTAGGAGCCATTTACTTCAAGCTGATTCTGAATCCCTGTGCAATGATTGGATGCGTGCCCTACAACGTACTATTCTAGCGTTGCATGAAAGTGATGACGTAATAAGTTAATTATACCATTTGATGTTAACCAAATCCTATTCATATTTACAATGAAGTCCTTTGTTTTATAGGTGATTCGTCCAAGTTCGTCTGCGAAACCGGGTAATAATAGAGACGTGTCTGATGTAAGCGGAAGCTCGTCTGCTGATCTTTGTTCGTTTTCTGTTCCTGATGCCACAACAACATTTGAGCAAATTCGAAGAGTACCGGGAAACGAAAGATGTGCAGATTGTGGATCAGATCAGCCCAAATGGGTCAGCATCAACTTGGGTGTAAGTCTCTCTTTCAGTGGTGTCGTATATTAACCATCTCGTGACTATGCTCATTGACTTAAATGCGCATGTGTTGGAGGCAAGGTGGCCTTCGCTGTGGTGACCTTTGCGCATTGATTTCAGGCCATTTTCTGTTCGTCTGATTTCCTTTATCGTGCAGTCTTTTACTGTGCTTCTTGTACTCAAGCCATAGCTTATTCACCACAGATGTTCTACCAAAAACGGTTGACGAAAACTGGTCTAATATTAGAAATGCCTTAACAACTGACGGAACAACCAATATGGTTATACTTCAGCCTGCTCGATATGGGATGTGAAAGGAAGATGCGCACCAAGAGTTTTAAGTGGAAAGTGAGGCTTATCGGATCGAAACAGCTTAAGCTTTGTACCTGATTTGTCGATAGTTACTACACATACCACACCACCAGCAGGGCCTTTACGAAATAAAAGTACACAGTACAAGAAAGCTGTTCTGTTCAACATTCATAGACACCTTAGCCCTAAGGTAAGTTGGAAAATCACTGAGAAATCTTATAACATGTCTGATTGTGATTTTGGTGTAACCTTAGCGTTGCTAAAGTGAATGATTATATAGCGGCTAGGCGTTCACAAAGTGCACGTTCACCAATTAGTTTTCTCATAGCGTTCCTTCGGAAACGGCACATATTCTTAAGACTTATTGTCATGATATTCCACTGATTTAGAAAACTTTGTGCCCAAGAACCTTTATTTCAGGAAAGTTTCTTCTACGAAATATGCAGCTACGACGGCAGTTTTACAATTTGTGCTAATTACGTAGAGTTTATATTTCCCATATATAATATACTTGGCTCTTGAATGGCACGTCCTCACTGGCTATGCTGGCCCCAGCATAATCTCCATTTTTCGGAGGTTTGCTGGTTAAGCCATTGTGGTTCCCTGGAATTTCGAAGACAACCTGGCCATAGTCTGCCTAGGTCGTCACCACGACAGGCAGTCGCAACCCTTGTGGATCAGAGGGAGATTTACCACCATGCGGCTTTGATACCAGGACGGTGGTGGAAACTGGTATTGGTTTACTCTTAGCTAGTCTTCCTGATGGAAAACCGGACTCAGCTTGGGAGACCCTGCCAGGGATGAATCCCCCGCTGTTCATCGCAGTCTGACAGCTAGGAACACCTCACGGCCACGGTGAGGCGGTAAACCGTTGGGAGGCATGTGTAGTATACAGTTTTTAAATACAACATGATGCATTTTTTCCATAGAATAAAATATACAGTTCTAAAACAATCTAATTCTCGCGCGCTTTTTATGTTTGTAATTTTATTACCTCATATGAAGTTTTATGTTCAGGTTTTTCATTTCGAGGGTAAACTTGTTTCGCGGGTAGCGAAGTTTTGGAGCTGCCTATGAATAGTAAATCCTTAACTAGTTATTTAACTTACCTTCCTTCTTCTCCACCTTTTTTCCCAGCGGCCCTCAGATTCGAAGTCCTTCATGAATGGTAGTTGTCAATGAGGAAACGTGTCGAGTAGAGGAAATAAATGCTGACATCTGCACAGTATGTGATATTAAGTCATGTAGAAGAATTTTAAAAAGAAGATTTCATTAAGAGTCCATTTTCTTGCTGTTGGTGTTATCAGTCGTCGTTATTGTGTAGAAACGGTGGATATAAAAAGATAATATAAGAACATCGAACATCGATGGGTGCGTGTAGCACAGTGGTCACAGACGCCTTGCAGTGCACATGGGATCGATCCCCACACCTAAATCCCACCGAGCTCTGCATCCCTCGGGGATCGGCAGTTGGTACCAAATTTGTCTGGAAAGATAGCGCAGCACTGGCTCGATCCATCGGTAGGCCACCGTGAGTCATTGTAAAAGCCGCATGCTTAATGAAGTCCAATGCTTGGCTCATCTCTCGTATTGATCAATGCCGGGAGCTTTATCCTTTATTTCAAGAACATTGAAATGTACTCCACATGTAATACAAGACTGCCAAAAGCTAATAGCACCATGATTGAAGTGGGGGAATTTTTTTTCTTTTCGTCATTACAACAAATGAGTTGGTTTTGTTCAAGAAAAATGGACAGATAAAAAGAAGATCCAGAACTTACAGTGAACTTAAATATCTACAGATTCAAGTATAAAATACTTGAAAAATCGAATTGTGGGGCGGAAAACAAAAGAGTGCGTAGTTGTCTATTGGTCATTCTAGCAGGATATCATTGCTTTCAGTGTGCACTGGGAGCGAGGAGATGTTAAGGTATAGTTCCAGCATGACTCGTAAAACACCACCGATATCACCGACTTTACTCAGTCCACATGACCACCAGTCCAACTGCCTTTACTTTGATGAATTAGTGCCATGATCGTCTGCAAAAGATTAAGGAGTAAAGCTCGATTAGTGTGGCGTGGAGTAACGCCTAGTCACATTGGTTGGTTAGTGGGTAGTCGATTAGGACTTGCTATTTTTTAGAGATTGTACGATATCCATAAGAATCCTGAGTTGTAAGCAAAACTTGGAACTTCAAATGTGCTCCCGTACCGGTGATTACCCTTTTCGAGGGCTCATGTGCTGTCTACCAATCCCTTTTGACGAATGATTGCTGATAGCACCGTTGAAAGCTAAATGTTAAGTTAAAACATGGATGAGAGCAAACCCAAACAAGGGCCTCGGTTGGAGTGGTGGATAACACGTAAAACTCCGCAAAGGGTAATCATTGGTTCGAATCCCAGCTAAGGTTCTGGATTTCGCTGGTTTCTCAGCATCATTGTGGTTATATTTCACATCACACCTTGCCATGAATAAAGAATGGGCGGGAAATAAATGTCAAGGCATTGTGAATATCTACATTTTCTTGTTATCTTGTACGGCAGAATTATGGAAGAGGCTTTTCACTACCGCTGTAAGGCTGTGCAAGCTATATTTTCCACTGTTTTTTCAATTCTAGCCTGGTCTACCACATAACCTCATTGCTGTAAACATTTGGAACTGCTTTCCAATTAATATTATGTGTTTTGTCATTTTTTAAACATATACGGCAGCCATGTAGGTTGGAACGGTTTGAATGGAATAACAGTCACTACCACTGAAATTATCGGCTAGTGGGCTTTTTTCTGTAAATTATTAGATGTAAGAAAGAGCTTTCCATTAACTGCCTGATATAACATCTGTACTAGATAAGTTATCGATTGAGTATGAAGGGCTTTGTGTAGGAAACTAAACACGTGCAAAGGAAATGCATAAGGTATAAAGTAGTTCGTCCACCTTGCTTCCCACGAATTAGTAGCAACATGTGTCTCAAGTGTTGCGTATCTAGCACCACCTTGTGCATTGGCTGACCTTGAGATTTTGTATGTATTAAGCCGATTTCATCACATCAAGGAGTGTATGGACGGAATGTTGTTGAAGGAGTACAAGTTACCAAGATCTATTATTACGTAGACTTATTTATAACGCGCGTGCGTATAGCACAGTGGTCGGAGGCGCTCTGCAACACAGACGGGATCTATGCCGGCGTCCTGGGTCCACCAAGCCCTCCCGGTAGTGAGGTCGGACGACGAATTCCTTAGGGATAGATCAACACTGAAAGCTTTGTCCTTTTTATTTTTTATTATGGTGCAAGATGTTATATAGCACCTTATTAGCTTCTCTTTAGGATTCTTTATTAAGCGTTGTAGGTTGTACTTTGCATCGAATGTTCTGGTGTTCATCGAAGTTTTGGCGTTCAAATATCCAAAATCCGGTCACTAACAATGGATTCAATTGAACCGGAGTTGAGAGATGTCTTGCTCAGTCTTGGGAACTCTCAGGCACTGCAATTGTTTAGTCTCCTTGGTTTTGTTTCGTATTTGAACTCTTTATCAAGGTGTTTAGGTTAACGCTATATATCTAGCCCATCTTCCAGAGAAGAACGTTGTGCCTCCACCAGCATCAGAAAGCTCTAGTCGGCAGGTGTGGTTGTTTGCTTTTCGTTCTTTGAAGTATTCTGACAAAATTCCACTTCAACAGTGAAGGTTGTGTCTTGTTTTCCTGAAATCGGAGGTGGTCTCAATTGAAGTCATTGCTCATTGGAGACAAATCATTCGAGAGTATCGTTCATTGCAGGCAGTGTTGTTTCTTATTAAATGGAACAAAGATTTTTACCGTATTAACGTTTTCAAATGGGGCGCATAGCACAGTGGTAGTGATGTCTGTCATCACAAACATGGTGCTTGTTCTATTCCATTCCAAGCCAACCAAGTCTCATCCTTCCGGGACCGTGAAATTGGTACCGGACTTGTCTGGGAGAAAAATTACTGTGTGCAATGCAATTGAGAACACTCCACTGTGAGAACACTGTGAAATTCATCAAGCAGCAACCGAAGCTACAAGTAAAACTTGGAAGATCTTCGTGGATGATGGATGAGAGGAAACGATTCGAATGTGAGAAGTGCTGGGATTCGCATAGTAGACGTGAAGATGGGTCATATTAAAAAAAAATTTTAAATTACCAGATTATTCTAGCCTGCATCACTTGACTGCGTAAAAGGTCTTGCAGTGTATCGACCTGTATTGTATCATGGGGTGTTCATCCGCCAGAATAATTTCCTAGCATGTTCCATCCGCAAACCCAGAGAGGAAACCAGCGCTAAGAATCATTGCCATCATGGCAATGAAATAGTCACTAGTTGACAAATGGGAACGCATTAGCAAAGCCCTATCACCACTTTCGATACTCCAAGGAAAAAAAGTCTCCCAACAAATTGCCAGTCAAATGGGTTTATACTCGGCTCTAGACGATTCATCGCTTAACTTGGAAAGGGGTGGCTGAAGCGTTCCATTACTCAAGTATGATAAAGAGACAACAGATCGGTAACAGCATAGATTAACAGTTGTAGTTTTTCAGATTCGCGAAGCATGGATTAAAGCTAAATATGTAGAACGGCGTTTTGCCATTTCTTGTAGTGAGCGCGCTCGAAGTAGCGCAGCTATAAGAAATGAGCATCTTGCTCGACATCGGATCAGTATATGTGGTCTAGTTGGCTCTACAGGTGACAGTTTACGTGGAATTTTTTGTTGTGTATCTTGAGATTGTCTAATTGCTATTTTAGTTCATCGATCCACATCTCTTTGCGAAATGAAAACGAGCGATGATAAAAATCATCACAAGTTAGTCAATGAAAGCAATGGTGCGTAAGGTTCATTTTCAGTGGTGTTTTTCTCCGTACATAATAACAAGTGCATTCTCTAAATGTTGTTAATATTTTTAACCCTTAACACCTAACGCTGGTTTCTTGATAACTGCTGTTACTTTCTGGAGAACAAGAATAGTTAAAGAGTTGAACATTTGATATTTATAGAGAAGAAACTTTTCCTATCATCCATAAATAGTTTTCCTGAGATATTTCTTCAATTTCAAAATGTGTTTAAAGTTCTCATCCATGAAAAATTGAAGGCGAATTTTTAAAATATTACCCATCTTCATGTCTGCTGTGGCGATCGCAGCACTTCTCACATTCGATTCGTTTCCTCGCATCCATCACCAACAAAGATCTTCCAGCCTTTATGTGTGGCTTCGGCTACTGCTTGAATATTTTCATTTTATTTTGAATGTCGTGGAATGCTGGTCGAATCGACTCTCCCTGGAGCCCTGAGATAGCCGAGCTAGAGCGTTCCCAAATGGATTGCAGAGAGTAGTTTCTTCTCAGACAAGTCCGGTACCAATTTCTCGACCCCGGAGGGATGAGAGGCTTGGTTGGCCCACAGCGGAATCGAACTAGCATCATGCTCGTGATGGCGGACATCACTGCCATATACTATCCTTCACAGGCAACATTTATGTTTCTAAAATGGTTGACGCAAGTCCGGCAAACGTCAAGACTCTTTGGGTAATTACATGATGTCGTGTTCAACAAAATTCTGACTGATCGATTAGCTTTTCAAAATATGAGTCTCATCAGAGTACAGAAAAAGCACAATCTCTTGATACAAGTGCAGAAAGTTGGGTTGGAGAATTTCTATAGATTCTACGGTTTCTATCTCAGTGAATAGGGGATAGAAAGTACAAATAAAACAAAGGTATATTGATTTTCCATTGAATAGAGAGGATTAACTGTGAGCTATATGTAACTGTTCATATGAATGTGTCGTTTTCTTGTTCAGCAATCGCGAGGTTTTTAAGCAGCATACATTTACTTCCATAAAAACACAATACAATACAACGCTAGCTGACGTTTCGGCAGTATCGCCTTCTTCAGAGCCTGGAAGGGTATACTGATATACAATCTACTAGGCCAAACGCTTCAATAACACTTACAAAAAGACGAAAAACTATGGTAATTACATGATCAACAACTTCTCGAAAAACCCACCGCTTTTTCGTGACTTCCAATGAGGAAGTTTAGAACAGCTGATTATAGTCGCATGTGGTTGACGACCTTTGCGCCATCCCACATCAAAAATCGATGCGAACGTACGGGATCAGGTCGCGTATGACCTCCGGGCATTCGTCCCTGCTATTCATTGTAGAGTTTTGGCATTTATCCAAGAAGCCTCAAGAAGTTTTCGCGCTGGTGTTTTAGACTTCTGTGCAACGATATTGACTTTTACTTCAAAATCGTCTCCGCTATGCTTTCGTATCCTATGCGTGCTTAGTGGGGTGCTTCGTCTTAGTTTTCGTTTGCCATCTAGGTGTTCTTTTATACGGATACACAACGGTCTGCCCGTTTCGCCAATATATTCATCTCCGCAATTATTACAAGAGATCAGGTATATCGTACCTGAACTCATGCAATCACCGTCCCTGCCTTAAGGGCAAATTACGCAATTTGTTGTTTCACATTGACGGCCATGCAGGTGGTTACGAACTAATTGACGACTTAGAGTAGCCGGTGGTATTTCAACTATCGCTACCGATTCCTCTAGACCTGCCCTTCTTAAGCATCGTTTTATAGCTGCGCTTACTTCATCGCTTATAAAAGGCAACATAAACGGGATTTTGTTTTGGCCAAGTGTTTCGCGTGGGCGCGTCGTTGTTCAACTGTTCATAGTTGAAAGGCGCAATTTTTCGTTCGTTCACGTGCGATTGTACAGTGTGCATCGTCCGTTATGTAGTTGCGATTTCCAGATTTGGCTCACAACATTATTAGTGCGTGCCTATGGCAATGATTAGAGATGCCCTCAAATGTATCCGTAGTCGCTGGTTTGATCTCGTCGGTTAGGCTAGCTAAGCCAACCATCCCTACGGAGTAGGGATAGGAAAAGTTCTACTAGTGTTGTCTGGGATGGCAAGAATGCTGATCTAATACAATCGTGCATCTGTGTCGTTTTATAGGTTAGTGTGCAATCGGTTGCCTCTTGGTTTTTCGGCTGTTAATCGTTGAGGACCACGCTTTGAGTCTACAGTTCCCCGTCCATTTTCGTCTATTCTTCTCATTAGAAGGCTGTCCTACTGATGTTTTGCTGTTGAAATGTAGGAGTATCTTAAAAATGGGAGTGGGTTCGAAAATATCAACTGTGCGTTTCGATTAGACGTTGTGAATGCAGGATGTTTTATAAGACATCGTTCAAAAGTTGTGTGGGTGGTGTTCAAAATTCTTGACAAGCACTAGCCCACGTCAGTGTTACATGGGGCGTTAGAAGGACCGACCCAGCTGACGAAATGTGAGCGCAATGTCTCAGATCCGTTATCCCATGGGTGGTCTCTTTAGGAAATCCTAATGTGATCCACACTGCTCTCTCTGTATAATCTACGCTTATCGGCCGTACGTTACTGAGCAATTGACAACGATGCATGTTCATTTCGATATGTATGCTACAAAAATATTGGTCGATTTGAACTTCAAACTAATATATCTCGGGTTTTGTTGAAGTTAATTAATTGGAAGAGAAAACAATCTGTAGGTCCAGGCTAATCTCAGACAAACATTTGTATTTTAACAAGATTAAATCTTGATTTCATATAACTAGCAAAATTTTTCTTCCATTAGCTCTTGAATTTTGAACTCGAGAACAACTGAGCAAGCAGGATTTATTCCAGCAGGCTATGAGATATTGTATAGGTGGTTTTTGCAACTGCAGTGCTTGTAGTATTTTTTGAGGATTTAAGTTCTTAAAAATTTATTTGAAAAAGGTTTATAAATGAAGGGATATTTTGTTGAAAAAAGTGTAAAAACGATAGAACGAAGTTTTCTTTATTTATAAGAAATCCGTTTTATATACATGACCTGTCTTCACGTCTAGTGTGCGGATCCCAGCATTTCTCCCATTCGATTCGTTTCCTCGCAGCCATTATCCACGATGATGTTCCAACTTTTCACATGTGGCTTTGGTTGCTGCTTGAGGATTTTCATTTAATTTTCAATGTCGTAGAATACTGGTCGAGCAATTCTTGCTGGAGTCCTGAGATTGCCGGGCTGGAGTGTTCCCAGTTGGATTGCAGAGTGATTTTTTTCCCAGATAATTTCGGTACCAATTCCCTTTCGCGACCCCGGAAAGATGAGAGTCTCGGTTGGCCCGGAGCGGATAGAACGAAGTTAAGTTTACTAATTCGTTTCGTTTTGAACTACTGTAGTCAGAACCACCGACACTTTTCAGAAAAGCAGTTTCGTGGGTGTGCTTTGAAGGCGTATATGTTTCAGTTATGACTCATTTTCTTTCCAGTTGCTTTTTTTGCTGCCTTGACGTTTCCTGTTAAGTTGCTGAGGAATTATTCGCCGATTTGTAATGTTTCAACTTCTGTTACCTCGGTTGGGATACCATAGTGCATATTCTATTGCCTAATATGCCTATTCTTGTTATGGTCGATTGTAAGTGACTACCAGGTAAGGGTAATCTCGGGTTCGAATTCCACTTGAAGTTTTAAGTTGTGCTCATGTTTTAGCATCCCTTTGGTTGAAGTTCACATCCTACCACGTCCTGGAATAAGAATAGACAATGAATAATTAAGACTTTGCAGTATATCAGTTACGGAGTTGGCACGATTTATTTGAGTATTCATGTAAGTATAAGTGAACAATTTGGATTGTTGAAGCTATGACCTATTTTGTGCCGATGGTAGAATAGCATTACTACATTACAGTACATCATATCAATATCATTTAGTAACGCAGAAGCAGAGGTTTTTTGGCCGTAAACAGAGATGGGTCTCCCAACGGTTTACCGCCTCATTGTAGCTAGGAGGTGTTCCTGGGTGTTGGGCTGCGAAGTACAGCGGCGGTTCATCCCTCTAGCAAGGTCTTTCAAGCTTAGAAAGAGTCCTACGTTTACATAGGGAAGCTCAGCTAGGAGCAAACTCATACGAGGAATCACCTCCGTCCTGGTACCAGAATAGTCGAATGGTGGCAAATCTCTTTCTGATCTACAAGAGCGGCAACTGCGTGGGATGGCAATGAGCTGAGGAAAACTTCTAGGTTGATTTCGGAACTCCAGCGAGCAGCGATGGCTGAACCAAAAAATATCCGGGGAGTTGAACTTGTGCTGAGGCCCGCAAAGCCTGTGAAGACGGGTCATTAAAGTGAAAAAAGTAAGTAAGCAGAAATAATATTCAACGTCTAAAACGTTGTTATATCATAGGAGTAGCAGTGGAACTGCTTCAGTTCACTTTTATCTACTGATGAAGGATATAGCACACAAGTTGCTTAGCACACAATTGCTTAACTTAAAAGTTTTCGTAGTTAACTATGATTTCAGGAAGACTAAGTCAAAAATAACGAGCGTTATTTGTTTTTTACTCAGTAGTACTGAAGAAAGATTGCATTACCCATCCATATTTCCTATATTAGTCTTCCCAATAATAGGTCGAAAAAAGTGGAAAAAAAGAGTTTTCCTAGTCGTGTTAAATGTGGATTAGATTTTTATGTCTATACGTATAATACAAAATTTATATAAAGTATATGGATTATATATACATGTATACATCTACACATATACGTTTACGTATTTGTATAAACATTTTCTGTTTTTCCAGTTGTGGTGTACTTTCTTAACATAGGTGTTTACTCTGTAAATCTTGTTTAGTTATTCAACTGAAACGATTGTCCTCGTGTGGTTCCGACCCAAGTATACAGTGTGACGTGGGAGGTTTGTCGTATAATATAACTATATGCTTTTTTGATCTTATTCTTGTGTAATATCAAAATTGTCTACTTCCTCTACTCTTCTTCATATGTCTTTTGTATTTTCCATATAATTTTGTTTACATTATGTTTTCTTGCAGTTGAATCTACCGACTGGGACACCATAAGTGAAGCAAGTCGTTGCGGTGATGTTTTGGGTCTCCTTCAATCATTTGCTTCTGGAGCCGATATAAACTGCGATCTTAACGGCACGACTGCACTGCACATAGCAACGAAAAATGTTAGTGTGTTACATAATGTATTTACCATATTGAAAGACACAGAGACATTTAAAATGAATAAAAAGTGAGTAGTCCATGAGAGGACCTTTACAACATTAGTTGCTTTCTCATTCAGGGTCAAACCGCTGCAGTAGAGTTCCTGTTGCTGAACGGAGCGAAAATTAATGTCCTCGATGATAAGTTGTGTACTCCTCTTCATTTGGCCGCTGCGGAGGGGAATACATTGTTGGTATCTTTCACTTTTTCCAAGTATTTGAGGCCACAAACCTAAATTGTTATAAAAACTAGCTCATGACATTTGGGATAACACTGGTTGTGCGTTGTTTTCATACACCGACTTTGTCATCGCAGTGGTCCGTTTTCGACGTATTTTCACACCATAGTTTTATCGCCTTAAGGACTTTCTCTTGTACCTTTTTCCCGTATTTATTCTCTTAATTTCTACTAGTGTGACTTGTCATCTTTTGCTTCATGTACATAATTCTCTAGGTGAAATCCTTTGAGGATCTTGTTAGAAGGACCACTTTAACAATGGCCGTGTGGCTTAATCAACTCATAGTTTTGTTAATACGTGGTGGATGCAACATACCACTTTCGAAATCCTGGCCCAAGTTTCACTAACCTGCAGCAACAAAGGTTAAGATCATTTGGGTGAAGGACACAAGTACGGATTTTGAATTCCATAGAACTGCATTTCTGTCAAGACTATGTCAATGATAGCAGGTAGTGAGCACTAATCACAAACGCGTCTACATCTAACTTAGCATGGGTGTCACTTCAATTCATAACGCCTACTCTTTTTCCTGCAATAATTCTATCTCATCTACAAGAGGAGATGAAAAAACTGAATAGCTATTGTTCAAAGAGTGCTGTGTTGTGTAAACCTTGTTTTGTGGACACAAGCAATGTTCTGTCTTATCTGGTATACATACGTTATTTTATTTGGAGTGGCAACATATTTTTTTATTTCCATTTTTTATATGGCCCATCTTTACGTCAACTGTGTGGATCCCTGCACTTCTCACATTCGATTCGTTTCCTCGCATCCATCACCGACTAAGTTCTTCCAACTTTTACGTGTGGATTCGGTTGCTGCTTGAGGATATTCATTCCATCTTGAGTGTCATAAAATGCCATTTGAGTGATTCTCCCTGGAGTCCTGGGATAGCCGAGCTGGAGCGTTCCCAATTGGATTGCCGAGAGTGATTTTTTCCTAGACAAGTCGGGTACCAATTTCCCCACCCCGGAGGGATGAGAGGCTTGGTTGCCGTGTAGCGGAATCAAACTAGCACCATGCTCGTGATGACGGACATCACTAAACCACTGACACATTCGGAGTACTACATGTCGTGCTGCAGAGAATTCCATCTATTCAAACGCTATTAGGTCTGAGATACGGTATTTTATCCTGTCTAGAAGACGCTTTTACCTCGAGTTGTTGGCACTCGTTAACATTCGTATCTCAGACCTAAAAGCTTTTGAATAAACGGGATTTTCTGCAGCAGGACTACATGTACTCCGAATGCGTAAGTGGATTTCGCGGCTATCGTGCCGGCTCCAAAAAGTTTTATAAATGCTAATCTTTTTTCAGTTTTTCGGAAATTTCAATTGAAAGCATTTTAAATTGAAAAAACTTTTTACGAAGATAATGTGTACCCTCAGACCTACAGAGGAAGGCTCCTCTATGATTCTGTCATCTTTTTATAATTCGTCAGTAGTTATAGGAAAACCATAATATTTCATTAGGATGTTGAATAATTGGATATCGTCTTATGTGGCCGGCACTGAAGATTGGCCATCGTAGCGAATGTGTTGAAAGCAGTTGTGGTTCTAAAAGTAATGTTGAAACTACAAAATTTATTGAAAGTTTTGGGTTTTTCTATCAAACTATTAGGAAACTCCGTCCAGTGGTTCACACAGATTGTCTCTCTCAGTGAGGTGAGTCTTCTTCTCTTCAACCAGTGACATAAGATGTTAGGATAAAGATGCAGTCTTAACAGCATTCTTTGAGTATTTTGTCATCTTCCGGAATCAAAGTCGTCTTGGTCATTTTAGGCTTTTGTCGTCTTGCGTTGATTGTCGCACTATTCGGTATTGAACAACAGTCATTTTGGCATTAATCATTGTTAATCAGGATAAGTGATTTCCTGGAGTCATGAAAAGGAAACAGTCTAAATTCTCGATTTTCTTGTTGAGCAAACGCGAGGTGTTACTTTATTCTTTATTCCAGTAAAGCTGAAGTTTCGGCAATATCGCCTTCTTCAGATCCTGGAAAGGTATGTTGATATGCCAAACGCTTCAATAACACAAACACAAAAATGAAAATCTAAATGTTAATAGTCTCATTATCATTAATTTCATCTTTCTAGCTGTGTTATTGAAGCATTTGGCCTAATAAATTGCATATCAATATACTCTTCCAGGCTATGAAGAAGGCGGTACTGCCAAAACGTCAGCTTTACAGTAATAAAGAATAATGTAGCACTTCGTGTTTGCTCAACAAAAAATCGACAATTATTCGACCAATGCCGAAGCCTAACGGAAAGTCGGTCGTGGGAACCACTTGAACTAGAGTTTACTTAGTCCTTTAACACAAAATGTGGTTACACTATGACAAGGAAGAAGATTTCACTATTTCGCGACCAGTCCCTAGTAGGTAAACAAAAACATTTCGACGTAGTTTTCTCAAAGTGGGACTTTTGGTGTGAGTAGTCTTCATATATGCGATGCCGATCTCACCACATCTTTCATTCGGTTCGTCGTATTCCATACGCCATGCAAAAGGGGATCTGAAATTCTCATATGATGTGCAGTTTGAGCAGTATAGTTTCTTCATGGATGTTGAATACTGGTCCAGAGTTATACTTCCCAGTATGCCGACATAGTCGTTATAGTGTTTTCAGTCTCTCAGATTTGTGCTCCCAAGATAAATCTTGTCGGCGGGTGATTGCTGATTACAGCAGTAGATAGAAAACTAGCTGAGAGAAAGGCGAAACGAAGGATGCGCATGGTGTGGTGGTGAACGCGCTAACCCCGGAAAGGGTAATAGCGTGTTCGATTCCCTCCGCAGGCACCTGCCGTTCGAAGTTTTACAAATACCTCAGCATCGTTATAGTTTGGGATTACTTCTTCAGGGCGTAGTAGTCAAATGATACTATCTGTATTGCAGGTACATACCTGATAATCTTTGTGAATTGCCTCGTAATTATCTCTTATTTAGACAAGTGTGCCAACTTCTCAAGCGTGGTGCCGACAAGTCTCTTAAAAATGCTGATGGAGTAACGCCGCTGGAAATCGCAGTGGAAAGGAAGCACGCGGATATTGTTACTCTGTAAGATTTTAGAAATTTTTACTGTAGTGTGTTTTATTTTTTTCTTTCAGTGTTTCATACAAGCGTTCTTGAAGAAATAAAAAGGTTCATTTGTAGAACGAACAGCATTCTGCGTAGAGGGCGTTATTGTATAAATTACCATATTCATCAAGAGTGTTTAGAATCTTAATTATGCATTCCACATTTTGGTGTACACCAGGTGTTTTCGCTTTTACAGTTCACTCCGTCGTCGTCGTTATCCTGGAAATGTACTTTCATAGACGATGTGAGGTGGTGAAACTAGCGATTGTGTTCATTAACCCTGTAACCTTGTTTCCCTGTATATCTCTATTTTATGTTTTCAGCTAGCGTTTTATTATAAAGAGGAATGGAAGGATAAAAGGATAAAGCTCTCGGCGTTGCTCAATTCCTGAGGGATGCGCTATGCATTCGACTTCATTAGTCATCGTCATCGTTAGAGATGATTGAATGCATATCTGGCCTTTAGAATGACTCGCGGTTGGCTACCGATGTATCAAGCCAATGCTAGTATCCTCCCAGACAGGTCTGATACCAATTTGCCGATCCTGAAACGATGGAGGGCTTTGTCGGCTTGGAGCGCGGAGATCGGTCCCATCCGTGTTTCACGGCGCCTCCGACCACTCCGTTACGCATGCTACAGAGAGGAACAGTGTTCTTAATAAGGAACTGTTTATGTTGAAATATATATTTTCTTCTGAGGACTTTGAAGTTAGTAATGATTTGATTTTTTCTATTACCATGTGGGACTTCCTAAACCGCATTAATTGTAATTTGGCTCGTGTTAAGCATTATAACATAGCTGAGTTAAATTCATCTAGTCATGAAATTCAGTTAAGGTGAACCAAGATTACGCAGATGTTGAACTTATGCATGGGAAACTTCCTGAAGATTCAAATGTTATCTTCCGAGTTAACAATTCTTTTATCAGATTTCGTGTACACACTATGCGCGACGAGTTTAATGAAGAATTCAACAATCCTATGGACGACACCGTTGATAGCGTGATTTCGGATATCACTCGAAAAGCTGCCGTAAGCAGAAATTCATCTGCATGATTAACAAAGTCTGCGTTCCATTTGTTCTCGATGTGCGGTTCTCTATAAAAAACCGGTTCGGGCTAAAAGGCTTCGTGTTTTATCCCGTCCAACAGTGCTTTCGTCTCGTCATGTTTTCTTTCTCTACTAAGTGTTTGCATTGTTATCAGTTTTATAGCAGCAAGTCAGCTTCAGGAAAGTTTACAGGCGTGTTCAGGAACGTGTGTATTGAAGCTATGATTTCAAGTTTTCTTTTAACCCTATCTAACATGTCTTGGCATTAACTCGCATTGGCTATCACGTTATGTCCTTCTGCATAAGCTATTTCGTCTTACCTGCCTTCCATGCGAGATTTCTTCGCATTTTTCTTTCTTTCGTTTATAGTAGTAACCCTCTTCGACCCATATGTACACTTCTCCAAGTAGTTTATCGTATGGTGCGATTCTTGCGTGAGCGTTGTAAATTTATCCTGGAAAACGTATCATCTACCACATCTACAGTATTTTCATTATGTGATATTTGTCCTATTGTTGTCATTTTGCTAATATTTTTTTCAACTAAAACGCATAATCTGTCGTAATAGTTGGTAATACACGTGTACATTATCTATTTGAAGTAAAGAATTAGTCACTTCTTAGACGGAAGGTGTTTGAGAAGAAAACTGGGTATTGGTTTCTGTTACCATGAACATATCGTACACTCTATCGACGAGTATTTCTTGGTGTAAAAGCTAAAAGAAAAGCTCTGCGTTGTTTAATCCCTGAGAGATTCACCATGCATTCGACTTCATTACGCATCGTTGGAGGTGATTGAATGCATGTCTGAACTTTACAATCACTCGCAGCATCGATGTATCGAGCCAGTGTTGCTATCTTCCCAGACAACTCGGGCACCAACTTGCCGACCCGGAGGGATGAAGGGGTTGGTGGGTAACGGGCGCATGAATCGATTCCATATGTATCCGAGGGAGCCTTCGACCACTGAGCTACACGCGGTGATTTTGTTGGCATAGTAGTGAGAAGATGGTGGTAGAGTCCCGTGGTTTAAAGTTTGTTACAATAAATGCAGGTGTTTTTTTTTGTGTGTTGTCACTTGGAAAGAGGGGTTCTGTTCATACTTCGTTACGAGTCGTCTATCGTAGCGCGTTTAGTAGCTTCTATTTTTGTATCAATACGCGTGTGACGAACCATCGGTTATCAGTCAAGTGACTCTTCGCGGGTAGTTTGTTCAGTATAGTACTGGAAGCGGTCCAGTTCCAGCGTGCTTCTGAATACTTGGTTGTTTGTAGGTTAATTTTTAATTACTAGCGAAAGTAAGTTTTAAACTGGGTTTATGTTTTAATGATTGTGGAATGCGCAAAGGCTTACATCTTCTAAAGTAAAGGGCTGTAATAAGATCGGCTTTATCTAACGAGAAAATGATGGACAAAAATTGTACCCCTACATTCCGTAATAGGCTTGAAACCATCCACCAGATATTACCTACACCTTGCTTAACTCTGCCATGTCACTGTATTACGATGAACACGGTCGCTGAGACACCTAGGACTCTTATAGAGTATGAGCACTGGGTTATAGCGCATACTGTGTTAGCGATCTGGGTCAACGTCGTTTATTGCTTTAGGGTTGCATGCATTAACACGATTTGTGTCTAGTATAGGCCTTTCATTGTTGTTATATGTCCTATATCCAGTGTCTTCTGAGTCGGATTTTTCTTATCCCAAGAGCTTTCCCATATCCATAGGGATTTCTCGATCTACGATAACAGCATATGATGTGAGTCACGGTCTCCTTTTAATGTTCCAGATCTAACCTTTTATGTTGATGAGTGACATCGAATTCGATGGTCGATCAGGTCGATCCACATGAATATAGATCGTTTTGTTTTCGTGGTGAAGGAAGAGCGAACTTCGTCATCAGTGCCAAGCATACATCCTCGGGAATAAGGTTTGATAGCGTTCATACCATTGATTTTTCTGATGTTTTGTTAGTTCGAGCTCAGCAAGGAGGTCTTACCAACGATGGTTTTTAATAGTCTAAAATCTTTGGAAACATTTTTTCTGCCATTTGATGAAACCTGAGGTGGTTTTAGGATCGTTTGGAGGTTTACGAAGGAAAGAAAAACCGGTCTTATATCATGGAAAGCAAAAAGCGAACTGGTTAACAAGTATATGGAGAGGTTTATATCACCATGCTTCGATCCACGATTTCTTGTGAATTCGAAAATCATCGAGATGACTATTCAAAACGTACATCACCTAGCCAAGGTAATTCAACATCTTTATATCTCTCTCTCTGTTCATTTGTTTCCGATTAGCTAAAGATGATGTACACCTTTTCTACATGAATGATTTTTCGGAAACCTTACTGCCACGTCTTCATCGTTTCGGCTAAGAAACATTTGAAGAACGAACATCGTCAAACTTGTTATCTAGACGCCAAGTTTATCCTAATATATCGAGCGATACATTGTTCGTTCTGAAATAGTGTCTTAAGATGCATGAAATTAGCTTACCACATCCTTCTTTCGATATCACAAAAGGATTAAAGGATGAAGCTCTCGGTGTTAATCAGTCCCTGAGGACCATGCACCATGCATTCGAATTTATTAAGCATCGTTAGAAGTGACTGAATGCATATCTGACCTTTACAATGACTCACGGTGGCCTACCGATGTATCGACTCGGTGCTGCTATCCTCCCAGACAAGTCTGTAATCAATTTGCCCACTTCGGGGGAAGAAGGGCTAGGTGAGCCACGGGTGCGGAATCAATCCCATGTGTGTTGCATGGCGCCTCCGGTCACAGCACTACACGCGCCCATATATGTCGCATCAAAATATCAATGTCGTAAGCTATATGAACTCGCCGATCATTTCAGTAGCTCGTTTGTTTCGGTTTTGATGTTGATAAAAACATTTAAAACCATGATATTGTCGTGTGGATTGTATCATTGTAAAATCTTAAATCTGAAGAAGAAATAGCAGCGATGCTTGCAAAGCATTTTACCTGAGTCCTGAGCTGTACACTTAAATTTAAAGTAGATTTTACTATTAAAGTTTTGTTTAGATTCCATCTCTTCCTGCTAACCTCAAGATAGAAACATTCAGCGAGCTGCAAGCATTTCCTACTGATCTTTCGTTTTTTCCACTTTCCAGTGTTCCTAGAAATGTTATGAAACTATCAGCTCTTGAAATGATTGATGCCACAAGGATTCCGAAGCATTTGATTTCTTATATCGGGCCAACAATCACGGTATGCTTTTCGAATTTATTCCATATTATTAAATTCATTTAATTTCATCCCAACGGTTTACCGCCTCATCGTGGCTGGGAGGTGTTTCTCGCTGTCGGACTGCTATGTATAGCGGAGGATTCATCCCCTGGCAGGGTCTCCCAAGCTGAGAAGGAGTCCGGTGTGTCCATCGGGAAACCTAGCTAAGAGTGTACCATTACCAGGATCCGTCACCGTCCTGATATCAGAGTCGCATGATGGTAAATCTCCCTCTGATCCACAAGGGCTGAGACTGCAGGTGGCGGTGAAGACCTAGGGCAGACTTTGGCCAAGCTGTACTCGGGATTCCAGGGAACCACAATTTCTTAACCAGTAAATCTCCCAATAATGGAGATTATGGTGGGGCCTGCGCAACTAGTGAGGTTGGGCCGTTCAAGTATCAAGTAAATTCATCTAATATCGTAGAATTGTTTCGTCCCCACTGTAAATTTGCCTACTTAATTGGATACCTGGATGGCCTATCTTCACTGGTTCGGCTGGTCATAGCATAATTTCAATTTTTTCGGAGTTTTACTGGTTTAACCATTGTGGTTCCTTGTAGTCCCGAGATCAGCCAGGTAAGAGTCCGTCCCAGGTCGTCACCGCTGCGAGCAGTCTCCGCTCTTGTGGATCAGAACGAGATTTGCCACCATGCGACTAGTTTATTAAGGGAAGGTGGTGGACCCTGTTATTGGTTTACTCTTAGCTGGGATTCCTGATGGAAACGCCGGACTCCTTCTTGGAGTGAATCTCCACTGCACATTGCAGGTCGACACCTAGGAAAACCTTCTAGTTACTATCAAGTGGTGAACTGTTAGGAGTGTAAATTTGAAAGAAACCCACTAGGTTCAATAAATCAGTAAACTATTGGTAGGAGATGAAGAATAGTTTGTTTTTGATGTTACCATTACCTTCATTCTTACGCTGTTATTATTTGGTTCTAATTTCTATTGATAGGCGCTTCCTCGTTAATATAACGTATGTATAGAGTTTATTTAATCAATTGTTTACTGTTCAGGTGGAGATAAAGCCTAAACAGGGGTTCTTCCAAAACCATGCAACAGTTGACCTTCCTTATTGCAACAATTGTATCCTACAGGTAGGTATTGTTTCTTTCTACAAGTAGGCTTTTGTAATTAATGCGTCTTATTCTCCGTGTTGTTTTGCGTTGGGTGGTTTGATTTTTTTTTCTTTCAAATAAAGAGTGTAACACTTCCAACTTCTTTTTCTTCACTATGAATTTTTTAGCTTGAGAAGTGTGGGTCGGAGCATTTCGAGAAGATGTACGATTTTTGTCCTCTGGACCTATTTTCTGGCAACCTCGCTCGAATGAAGTTAGCCGTGGAGGCCTTGTTAAGGGTGCCACATAGAAATTTTCGTCTGTTCATAGATGGAAATTTAGTAAGGGTTTTTTTTGTGGTTTACTTCGCTTCATTCACGATTCTTTTGCGACGTCAATTTCAGGTTCATTCTGATGAGTCTTTGCTTGATCCTGCTCTTTTCACCCAGACTTTGTTCCCAAGCGGTCAAGGTAATACGGATGACTTAGTTACAGTGGTAAGGATAGGCTTGTCGTTTGTGTGACTATGACTAGTGTAACAAAAATATTCATTTATAGCTTTACTTTTCTATTTTTTAGTTGTGTCTTATTTTGGCTGCTTGTGACGATGTCCGTGATTTTTCTTTGCGTGATCATTCAGTACTGGGTCAAATTCTGGCTGCACAGAAAATAGATTCTGTAGGGATTTTGAGAGCAAATCAGATATACAGGGCCTTGCCTGCGTTTGTACAGGTATGTCGATGTTTCTATTACATGCATACATATGTAACATAAATACATTTATGTACTTAATGTCTATAAGTTCTGTTCTTCATCGTATTAACTTTGTAGAAGGAATTAAAAAATAAAAATCGTCTTCCTGTGATGGGTTTGGAAGTGCTGGAAGCAAATGACGACCGTGCGTTGCTAGAGAAGTATCTTTTAGCTGCTACAATGAAGGATTGCTCTGTTAGTTCATTCTGCTTTTATTCTAAGTGCTTAATAATTAGTGTGAGGGGTATATTTGGTTAAGCTTTTTTTAAAAAATTGTACAAATTTTGCTTGTAGGTTTAGCACTTCTATCACCTGTCTATCCTCTTATTGATCGCTGAGCAACTCGAGCAAGTGCATTTAGAGTTTCCTCTCAGTATCCGTACTAGAGTGTACCGTGATGGTGTTCTCTTTTGGGGTCAGGCAAATTTAGTGCTCTAATTTTACTGTTTTGGTGATCGATAATCTAGCTGTGCATATCGAAATGTGGCATGGGAATACATAGGCGTACGGGTGGCTTGCTAGTTTTTTTCCATTGCAGAATGGAACCTCCTTGGTTGTAAGGGGTACTTCGTAACCACCTCCTATGTACCACGCAATCACTTCATTGCAAGTGGTCAAACTCACAGACACATCCTGAATATATATCTACGTGCCTACTGAAGGTATATGTCAATTGTCGTCAGCCATATGATACTCTGATCAGCGACTCTTCCTCAGTGAAAGGCACATAAAAAGCGGCTCTGAAGAAGGTAATACTGCCGAAACGTAAGCTACGATTGTGTTGTATGTGTTTTATTGTATGGAAGTAAACGTATACTGTATAGCAACCTCACGGTTGCTGAGGAAGAAAACGACGCATTTATGTCAGTTGTGTTTAGCAGAGATATCCTCTAAATCCATCTTCTCAGGGAGGTACATTATCACTTTTGGTTCTCATTTAACCCATTAACCGTAAAATGATGATCCCTCGACAACCGGGGCCCGTGGGTGTATAAATGTAAATGCAAATTTACAGTGAAATATATGTGAAACTTTCTTGCTATAGGTGATGACTTCTTTACGATTAGTGCCTTCCGGTACATATCATGCTGCAGCGAGTACTGATGATGCTCAAATGGTCAAACTAGCAAATGGTAATTACTTCGACTTCTAATCTGTTTATATACATAGGAATAACTAATTCTGACTGTTTTTTTAAGGTTTATGTTTCGCATATTCTGTGAAAATTGTTGATCTGGATCCGAAGACTCCGAAGAACTTAGTCAATGCCTTTGGGAGGTTTATGGCTGGTGTAAAGATGATTCGTCTTGAGTCATTTTCAAGACGGCCTTGTGTTGATTACGTATGATGCGGTCTGTTATTTCTTTCTGTAACTGAAGTTATCGGTGTATTTCACTTTGAAAGGCACTCTTCAATGATCAAAACGTGTTCTGTCGCTTACTTTGTACAGCCTAAGCCTACAGCAATTTATTGCACTGGTGAGGTCGCTCTTTACAAGTTAATGATGTTATCAGCAACGGTTTGTATTTTAATTATTAACGTATTCGCGAAATACCCAACCATATGTGATGGGAGGCGGGGCGTGTGGGACGGTTCGTAGTTTTTCGAAGTGAACGCTGCGAATGATAGATGTTTTGTCTTGTCATTTTCTTTGCTGACCAGAAATGACCCTGTACTCTTCGCTCCCTTTTTACTTTATAGTTCGGCTTTTTGGACATATTTCTTCGTCTTCCATGAGATTTATCCTCTACGTGTTCTCTATATTCTATGATCTTTTCATTTTATAATATGTCCAACTCTTGTATGTGGTGAAAAACGTCGTCCAACATCAAGCTGCGGAGCTATTACCCTTTATTAGTCGGTTTTACAACATCTATTAAGTGTATTTCAACATTGGAAGGCTACCAATGACGAACGCTTTGTGAACGTCTTGCCTTCGTACAACTACTAATGTTGGTAATATCACCTACGCAACAGTTACTGCTTTACAAGTATCCTCAAGGATTTGATATGCTGAGAATGTATATCATATACGTATCGACCTGAAATACAACAGTACGATAGATACATCGTAATAGTTTCTACCGGTAACGTTCTCTTCAGTGGCGTTGTGTACTGCTCCGAAAAACAGTTTCTGTAGACCACTAGGTTAGAGGATGGCTCTCATCGGATAACATAAGACAATGTGTATACTAAGGACGGTGTCAAAGGAAGACAGAAAGAGTAGCAAAAACTCAGTTTTACAATGCAGCCAGAACTACTGCGAGTCAAATATGATTCGCAGCGTCCACACAAGAATCATGTGATTCATATTTGCGCGAATGTATTGAGTGCGAAACGAAGTTATCCGAAGGTAAGGCTAGGGATCGTCTGAAAATTGTAGATTGTTTTTCTAGGACTGAGTAGGACTTGTTACGCAAGGTTATTGACGTTCATAGTATGCAATCGATGCTGATCATGAATGAGTGGACAAACTAGATTCTTTGTCAGAAAGAAGTAATATTTTACGTTTTGAGCACATCCGCTTCATAATGATTGTTTACTGCTGTCCTTTTTCAGTATTTTAGAATAGTTGCTCTTGAATTTATCTCCAACCTAGAAAGGTCTCTGTAAGTTATCATGTGGAATTCATTGGGTGTCATTGTTATAAAACTTTTTCTTTCGTCTCTTCTATGTGGATCTGCTGTCATCGAAATGTTATGAGTAACTCAGTTGTGAACATTTCAATCTCATTACTACATAAACTCCTTCTTTATCGCTCATTCACTTCCCAACTGCATTCCACTTATTGGCTTAAGAGTCATTCCCAAGTCTATTCGATTATCTGAGTTTATGCTTATTTTTTCATATGTTGTTTTGCAAAGTTTTCTGTTGATTTCAACTGACGTAACAGTTATCATTTATGTTGAGTAAGTTTAGGTGGACTAACGACCACTAGTTACTTCTAATCACTAATCAGCAAGGCTTCTCCCTTAAGTCCTCGTTCATCGTTAGTTTTACTTGGTATTACTAAAGTTATCTTTGTTATAAACTGATCTGGAATGACCATGTGATTTTCTCGTGTACTTCATTTCATTGTTGTATAGATTCTCAACACTGGAACAGTAATAAATGGAATTGGTTCTTATCGCGATGGTGTTTTTCATTAGTTCTCAATTGAACAGACTTCTTATATCTCGATTATTCGTGTCAGTTTCATTTTGGTTAACGTTATTACTTGTTCCCTAACAGCTTCACTAAGGACTAACCATTGTAGTGTGCTGCACTATGTTGTTACCACCACAGGAAGTCGCCGCCTTTGTGGATCCGAGGGAGATTTGCCACAATGCGACCAGTTTGATACCAGGATGAAGGGGATCCTGGTATTGATTTACTCCTAGCTGTGTTTGCTGATGGAAACGCAAGACGCCTCACCTTGGGAAGCCGTGGTCCGGGGATGAATCCACCCGCTGTACATTGCGGCCCCATGTCCAGGAACACAAACAGGAACAACATAATCACCATTTTTGGAGATTTGCTGGTTAAGCCATTGTGGTTCCCTGGAATCCCGGGGACAGCCTGACCAAAGTCTGGCCCAGTTTGTCACCACGACAGACAGTCGCACCCCTTGTGGATCAGAGGGAAATTTACCACCATGCAACTTTGATACCAAGACGGTGGTGGATCCTGGTATTGGTTTACTCTTAGCTAGGCTTCCTGATGGAAACGCCGGACCCTTCAGCTTCGGAGACCCTGTCGTGGGACGAATCCCCCCGCTGTACATGGCAGTCCGACACCCTGGAACACCTAGCCACGGTGAGGAGGTAAACCATTAGGAGGAATATTGTAACAACATAGCAGTTCCCATGACCAATTTTCTGTTAAACTCGGCATTGATTGATAGTTCGCTCTTTTTCTTCAGCACCTCGTGTCTGCTTATTGAAGAAAAACAGGTAGGTATAATAACGGTTGGCAACTCTTGAGTAGTACTTGACCTGGTAAGAATACAGCAGGTAAATTAGTAGTGGTGCAGTTATGATTTAGCTTGCTGCATTGGTTTGACACGAAGCATCATCCGTTTTGTTCTCCTCATTCACTGAGTTCTCATAACATGTCGTTTCTGCAGTTTTGAACCTTAACATTGGTGTTTTGCTTTGTGACACTGAAATGAGTAGAGTGTACTAGGATGATTCGTATTTGTGTACTACGCCAGTGGTGTTCACTTCATGAACATCTAGGTGGGTTTTATGAGTTTCTCAACGACGTTTTTTGCTCAGAACTGAACAAACTTTAAGATGACTGTTACAGTGTGAGGTTGGACATATACCCCCTCATATAAGACAAACTACCAGGCACTTTTTAATGAGTTGAGAATGTAAACTATGTCCAATTTCCTGATGCTTATGAGTGGAACCATCAACTGTTGTGCGATCGTACGCACTGCTATGCAAAGCTGAACAGTGTGCGGTTGGATTACGCAGTTTTTTTTGGGATGGAAACCTCACAACACAGTAAAGTGCTCTAGTTTCTTAAAGATAGAGTATTTTGTGAAATACAACTATAATAATGCTGAGAGGTTTTCAAAATCCCGGACTGCAGGTGTCTACGGTGGAGGACGAATGCGCTGTTGTCCTTTCCGAGGACTACACGTTCACCAGCACACCATGCGGGTTCTTCGTTTCGCCTGTTTCTCGGCTCGCGACAATATTACCGAGTTAGTAAATAGTGTGTTCATTTCATGAATAGTTTTGTTCTTAAAGTCGTGGGTAAGGACTCAACGAAAGGTCGTTTGTGAATAACAACTAGCGTGCTTGAGCCCTAAGGTTGTTTCAATATGGAGTTATTGAAGTGTGCAGAAGTTAGCAAGTGGCTTTAAGTCTTGTTGATTAATGTTAACGTCGTAGGTGTTCGGTGAATTAGTTTTGGTTGTCAAGCTTCATTGATTATTAGCCTTGAACATTAAAAAGTATATATATCTATCTGCGTGCAATAATCGGGATGAAAAGGTTTAAAATTTATGCATTTTTGACCGCAAAATACTAGTTGACTTTAAGTAAATCAAAATTCTAAGCTTCTAAATTTCAAGAATTTTATAAGGACATTTCCAGCAGCAACATGGTTTTCGAAAACTTCTTGCCAGTTAGAGGTCAGTGTCCTTGAGACGTCCATGGCCGGACATTCTCTTAGAATGGTTGTTTATTGTTCTAGCCGTCCTTTGCAGTTTGCCGCACATTTTTGTTCGTTTGCAGGCAGTAATTCTCTACTGCTGTATTCCTTTCGGAAGAATTCAAGAAGTTATAATGGTTGATTTAGTCTGTTGCCATCATACAGGTGGAGTGGACTTTTATTAAAAACATCGACTTAGAATGTAGTTTGGTGTTTGATTTTTGTCTAGCCATTGACAGAACGTCATTGGTTGTTGATCGGAATCTATTCTTAGTAACAGTAAAAAAAATTAGTAAAAAAATTGGGAAGGGGAAATGGACCACTTTTGTTTCACCAAGTAGCAGAATGAGGCATAAAGGCAATCCCATTGTCTTCTGTTCTTTTCACATAACAAACATTTTTAAACTCTTTCTGTGATCCTTTTTCACCGAATTTTCATTTTAGTCGATCGGTTTCTGGGCTGCTAACTTATACTTGCTTTATCCTTCAGCAAGCTTTGAAACTGCTCCTTGTGGATTTCCTTCAATCAGCATATTCAGGAAGTTATCGTTAAACAGTAGAAGGTTGTTCCCAGTACTCCTCAGCTTGAAGGCTATTATTTTAATAAGTCTCTCTCTGTGTGTCGTCCATCTATCTGTCCAGAAATTTGATATCAACTCTTTGATCTACGTCCAAATTTGAATTCGTGTAAAAAAAGTTGCTTGAATCTTATTTTTATATGCTTTTATTTTACGTAACTAGATTGAAGGAAAATTAGCATAAAACAACAATGTCGTAGCTTTTTATTTACTGCATTTTCTTTTTTGGTAGCATGGTACTATGTGTAATACAACTACAATGATGCTGAGATATTTGCAAGACTCCGGACCAGCACTGTCTGCGGTGAGAATCGAACAAGTCATTGCCATGTCCAGGGGCTACCGCATTCACCACCACACCATTTTAGTCACTCGTTTCGCCTTTATCACAGCCATGTTAGTGACATATAGGTGCTATTAGCAGTCATCCTTCATAAAACAACAACATAAACCCAAAATTGCGGAGGTAACTCATGTATTGGCCTTCTTCAAAAACAGTGATTTTTTTTTCGCTGTGAAATCTGTAGAGTAATTTACAATTTTTACGCACTTACGTTCTTACTGTATACCGTTTCAAAGCTTATTTTGTTATACGTAGTTTACAGTGCTCCTTGAATACAATGGTGCTTCTAATGATGCTTTCCAAGCATTGCGGTCATATTGATTTGCTTCATTTGTTCGAACATAGACGTGAAACAACCAGAGCAGCTCGAAAACTCATCGCATCATAGATCAGGGAAAGAATTCTGAGCACAGAGCGCTAAAATTCTTCGAAGATTTGTAATGGACTAGTTATGACTAATATCGTGAATGTCCTTCATCGGTTGACGGCGACCGTCTGAAGAAGGTAACCGAAACTGATCTTTTAAAAGCTGCTTGGAAGATTACGAAACGACATTTTGAAATTGGAAACCCGAAAAAGTTTAGTAAATGGTTGTTATGGTTTCTACATGAATTGCATGGAGATCGACGAAGATTGTGAAGTCTACTCTTTACTTCCGTTGTGCGATTAAAACGACCAATTTCTCCATTGCACTGCGAAATTTGGTGAAGGAATGATTTCTTACGACGAACCAAGATGTTGAGCAAAGTGCTCAAACTGAGATGAAGCGAAATATGACCAAAAGATGCTTATGTCGAGTTTCCAGTGATCCACGTATGGTGTCATTTCTTATAAAAGCTCTAAAGTTCTCTGCGTTGTTCTATCTCTGAGGGAAGCGCCATGACTTGATTGAGTATCGTTGGTGATTGAATGCATACCTCGCCTTTACAATGACTAATAACTCGCAGTGGTCTACCGATGTATCGAGCCACTGCTGCTATTCTCCGAGACAAGTCTGGTACCAATTTTCCGATTCCGGAAGGATGGAAGGCTTAGTGGGCCATGGGCCTGGTGATCGATTCCACGTATGTGCTACAGTGGCGCCTCCAACCACTGCGCCACACGCGCCCGTCGTGTCCTATAACTTCTTGAATCCTGACCTGATCATCAAAGCAGAAAAGTATTATCAGGAAATAGATAAGGTAAAAATCCACGTCTAGTGTACGTCAACGAATTTTGTTGCGTGGAAACGTCTAACCGCAGGTTGATATAACATTCCAAAAGTTGAGCAAATTGGAATGCGAAACACGCTCTCGTCAGCCATGCCTGTCAACGTTCGCCTAAACCACTACCACTTTTCTCAGCCATCTCGATAACTAGTAGCTTAGGTAGCCTTCAAAAACTACACCAGTGCAAGGTATATTTGAGGATTTGTTTGCTTTTAGATCTTTAGCACTTCATGTGACCGAAGTAAACTGGCGTTTTGCATGTAAAAATATGTAGTTTTCAATAGCACTAATTTTGACGAATAGAATACAATAAGTTAATAAGGTGAAATACACACTGACTCCATATCTGGTTCAATCTCGCGTCTCGAGCTCACAAAGCCTTCCATCTTTCCGCTGTAGACAAATCGGTACCAGGTCTGTCTAGGAGTGTAAAAACTGTGATTTGATAGATCGGTATGCCGTCAGAAATCATTGTAAAAGCTAGATATACACTTAATCATCTTTACGATGTCACGATGTTAACTTTTTATTTACTGCCTACTACAATTTTTCGTGGCAGGGTATTACGTGTGAAACAACCTCAGTGATGTTGAGATATTTGCAAATTTCCGGACCGTAGGTGTCTGAGGTGGGAAACGAACACGCTACTACGCTTTCCGCAGGCTAACGCGTTCATCATCACACCATGCGTGTCCTTCGTTTGGCCTGTCTCTCAGCTAGTTCTGTCGATCAGCGCCATCACCAATCACCCGTCAACAGAGTTGATCCAGGGAGCGCGAATTGGCAACGAACCAAGCTAAGTTGAGGATGTAGTCGAAATCACAATGTTAACTTTTTATTTAGTGTCAGCCTAACTGGGTTTTTTGCGGATTCGGGCTCCCTAGATCAATTCCGTTGACGAGTGATTGATGATGGCGCTGATCGATAGAACTAGCTGAGAGGAAGGCGAAACGAAGGACCCGCATGGTGTGGTGCTGAACGCGTTAGCCTCACGAAAAGGTAATAGCGCGTTCATTCCCAACCGCAGACGGCTGCGGTCCGGAGTTTCGCAAATATCTCGGGATCATTGTGGTAATCTCTACGATGTTTGGTGAAATGGAGACCATGGCATATTGCCGCTTATCCTTTAAGTTTGTGCTTAAGGTGCAGTATTACGAAGTTGGTGCGTAAGTGAGGTGATAATTTTTGAAACTACTAGGGTATAAAACAAGAATGAGGGTGCGAGATTTGTTTTTACAACCAAAGTGTTGGCGGCTAACACGTCAAGACGGAAAATATTTTCCGAACAATTCTGTAAAAGGATGAAAGGGTAAAACAATCCTTTAGGAATGCGCCAAGCACTCGACTTCATTAAGCATCATCGAAAGCGACTGGATGCGTATCCGCCCTTTACAATGACACGCGGTGGCCTATCGATGTATCAGTGTTGCTATCCTCCTAGACAAGGTTAGTAGCAATTTGCCGACCCCAGAAGGATTGAGAGCTTGATAGGCCTGAGGTGTGGGGTTTGATGTTTATTGCAGGGCGCCTTCGACCACCGCGCCATACGCCACCGTTTTTTTTCTTTTTTTCTATTCTGTGACAAAAATTAATCGTCAATAGTGTAGCTGAGCATTAGTTTGTTTTCAAATCATACGTGTAACTTTGTTAGATGGTTAAATGCTGGAATTTTCTTCGTTTTTGTTTTGCTGTCGCATTGATTGAAGTCATCTGTCATGTTCTGTAGTGGGTAAACAGTGTCATTCATTTCATTCCGTGTATTCTTTTTTTTCTTTAGGTTCTTTCATCCTCAGAGTGTTTCTTACATCATCAGTGGATTTTGTAGACCGAAAACATCTAGGGCATCTCTTAACATTCCGTTATGAAATTCGAACGTTTTCATTAATGGAGTTTTTTACTTTACGAATGTCAGGCGCCTTTTGAGTAACAATTTTGACAGGCACCTTTATAAATGGGTCATGTTTTGGTGTAACAATAATAGTTCTAGTTTTTGCCCTTCGCTATCATCACTATACTTACCGTGTGCGCCGTCAATGTCGTCGCTCTTTACAGATGTCGTTTTGCTCGTTTGTGCTCATTTCATTCTTTTCGTAATTTTAGCACAGTGTTCTCGAGCTAGTTTTCATCAAACGAGCTGAAGATTCGACTGAATTAAGTTTCTCCTGTTCAGGTGTTCAAGAAAGCTGCAGTGGTTTTCACAATCAATTGTTAGTTCTCATACAGAGTGATTGAGACGTAACTCCCTATTGTGATTTTCTTGTAATTTACTCCCTAGCTGTAATTTATACGGGAAATGGGTTCGATGTGGTCACCAAAATTTTCCACTAGTTTCTCAAGGCGCGCGAGAACTGCATCAACTGATTTCACCATGAACTCTTATGAGATAGAACAAGTTAGCGTCTTGTATAGCTTCGTGGTCTTTTAAAGGGGTTGGTGTAATGAAATAAATTGCTCCTTTAACCATCAACAACGAAGAATGAAGCAGGTTTTTAAGGACTTCTAGTTGGCCACTCATACGGACGACAATGATCCATCCATCTTGTACAGTAGTGGACGTTTATTCATTTACCAACAACATTAGCAAGCTGTACAGGAGCGTTATCTTGCATATAAATCAAATCTTCAGTGTTTTCCCGTGTACTGATCCACTTGAGGAACAGATGTTCGAACTTCAAAACGTATGACTACTGGGCTACGCTCTCGCAGATTAGGACATCCAGTCCTGTATAGGGCTTCCAAATACCAAAAGAAAATCAGCGATTTGAAACAAAGAACAACTGTAACCGTTTTATTTACTGCCTACTCTTTTTAATGGCAGGGTATAGATATAACTTCAATGATGCTGAGACATTTCCAAGCTCCTGACAGAATTTGACAAGAGCTGAGAGACAGGCAAAACAAAGGACCTGCATGGTGTGGTAGTGAACTCGTTACTCCCCGGTAAGGACAATAGCGCGTTCGTTTCCCACCGCAAATACCTGCGGTCCGGAGTTTCGTAAATGTCACAGCATCATTGAAAAAGAACAGCAGTTGAACTCTCATACATTAAGGAACATGTGCAAAAAATCTGCGAAAAATATTACGACATATAAATAATTCTGAAGTATCTTAAAATACACCTCTAAAATCCAACTTTTACTTAATCTTGGCCTAAATCATCAATACTTTCTCATGTTCTTGAACTGACACGAGGTTGTCATGAAATATTTACTCGGCTAACGTTTGGACATCTTCATCTTATTCGGAGCTGCACAGATCCGAGTCAATGATCCAGAGGTGCTCGTACTTGCGATGTGGGTGTTTGTCGACGCATCGAATCAAATCCAGTGAACTGGAGACCCGATCGAGTGAAGAATCTCACTCGACTGTGCACTTTTATATAGTACGGATGTTCGTCCATTCCCGCCTTTCAGTATGTTCTGCTCTTTGGCGGATAATGCGTCCTGTAGCAGTCGGTGGTATACTAGCTGGCACAACCATTTGTGCAAAACTGAATAAAAGTCGGTTTTTAATGCTATGTATTACTGCGCTACGTGCCAATTGGTATACCACCGACTGCTACACGACGCGACCCCACCAAACAGCAGGTCATATTGAATGGCGGCAATTAACCAACATTCATGCTGTGCAAAAGTGTACCGTGGAGTGAGATTCTTCATCCGATCGGTGTTCCACTTCATCGGATCCGCCTGGGTGCGACAGCGAACACCTACATCGCGAGGACGACCACCTGTGAATAATTGACTCATATCAATGCCGCTCTGGAGAAGATGAAGACGTGGGAACTTTGGTCGAAGAAATATTTCATAATAACCTCGTGTCAGCTCGATAACACAGGAATTTACCTTAAAATAGAGAGTTACTTTTCAATCACTTTGCATTCTGTTATTTTTTTTAGTATTATTTTCTGACCCATATAAAAAACTGATTGTAGGTATCGCAACGGTTCACTTGAACATCACATGCGATTACTGTCTCATTCAGTTGTACTTGCTCTCAGTCGAAACTCCGTGGCTTTGAACTTCGCTGTTTTCCGGAATAGCTATACACTTGGCATATCTATGGAGGTATGCTCAATTGTTTTCTTCATTTGTAAAATCTTGATGTGTGATGAACATGTAAAGACTATCTAATGGCATGTTTAGCTATATGGGTAGATTTTCTCCATGGAATCACATGCTTATATGTTCGATGTATCGTGAATCACTGTTATAAGTAGCATATGTGAAACCGATTTCGATACGTTGCATTTTCTTATTTTCACTTCGTTTCGAAGTTGAAGATTCACTGTGAGGTGTTTGCTTTCTCTCAATTAGAAACTCCTCTGTCGAGCTTTATTAATGCTTTTGCATCAATTCATATTCGCTTCACTGAGCTGGAAACTTGGGATATTCGACTTCAAGCGGGTATATCTCGTTCCTTAATGAGCTGTACTGATCAAATTAACGACGATTAGAATCTATTGGTTTTTCTTCAACAGGAATCAAGCTGACTTGTCTTACTACGAGGAAATTCTAGCTCTATGAAACCTACGAAATGTTTTTTTTTTCTGGATTTATCATTTCGCCGTGGTTTATATTTCCAGTAACGAAAGTAGTTACACGTTAGATTTGGTTTCAGAAGAACACGATGCTGCCCTCAGATTCAGCGTTGATGTTTGTAGCTATGTGCTTTCGTTATAACTTTGAATAATGAGATTTTTCAATTTATTCAGAATTTGAACACCAAGTAAGTAGTTCCCAGGATCGACCTTCTATTAAACTCGGCACTGGAATATGAATGCGTCGTTTTCATGTTCAGCAATCGCGAGGTTGTTGAACAGCATACATTTATTTTCATAGAAAAACACAATACAATACAACGCTAGCTGACGTTTCGGCAGTATCGCCTTCTTCAGAGCCTTTAAGGGTACACTGATATACAATCTACTAGGCCAATCGCTCCAATAACACTTACAAAAACACTAAAGACTCTTTGGTAATTACATGATCAACAACTTCTCGAAAAAACCCACCGCTTTTTCGTGACCTCCAATGAGGAAGTTTAGAACAGCTGATTATAGTCGCATGTGGTTGACGACTGCACCATCCCACATCAAAAATCGATGCGAACGTACGGGATCAGGTCGCGTATGACCTCTGGGCACTCCTCCCTGCCATTAATTGCAGGGTTTTGGCATTTATCCAAAAAGCCTCAAGAAGTTTTCGCGCTGGTGTTTTAGACTTCTGTGCAAGAGGCGGTGACACTACCACCATCTCCTTTCTCTAAAACGTTTTTTAGACAGCAGGACCCTAACGATGGAGTTGACATAAAATTCCTCATGTTTTCGGACGGCCTTCTCAGACCCTTGATCACTACCGCGATAGAAAGTTTATCTCTAACCTTACAGCCGCACAGAAATGTGACTTACCAGAAATTAGAGAATTAACAAACTCGAAATCAATAAGATTGTCTGTTAGTGATAAGAGGGAGAGTTCGTAGTTATTCCTCGCCAGTTGGATGTTGAGATGACAGAGGGACATCTTAGTGATGCTACCCTCTATTGCCCATTTTCTGGAAAGAAATATAAAATCAATACCGAAAGCTAAGCAATCAATGGGTCAGTGTAACAAAGGCTGCAGGTTTGAAATCACCGGTTATTTCGCACTTTAAAATCAATAAACCAACGTGTCCCGTCTTATACCGAATCGGTGGTGATAGTTGAAATTCCACCGGCTACTCTACGTCGTTAGTTAGTTCGTAACCGCTCGTATAACCGTCTATGTGAAACAACAAATTGCGTAGTTTGCCCTTACGGCAGGGACGGTGACTGCATGAGTTCAGGTACGATATACCTGATCTCTGGTAATAATTGCGGACGGGCAGACCATTGTGTATCCGTATAAAAGAACACCTAGATGGCAAACGAAAAATAAGACAAAGTACCCCACTAGGCACGTAGGATACAAAAGCAAAACGGAGACGATTTTGAAGTAAAAGTCAATATTCTTGCACAGGAGAATACAACATCATCGCGAAAACTTCTTGAGGTTTTTTGGATAGGTTCCAAAAACCCTGCAATGAATAGCAGGGATGAATGCCCAGAGGTCATACGCGACCTGGCCCCGTATGTTCGCATCAATTTCTGATGTGGGATGGTGCAGTAATCAACCATATGCGACTATAATCAGCTGTTCTAAACTTCCTGATTGGAAGTCTCGTAAAAGCAGTGAGTTTTTCGAGAAGTTGTTGATCATGTAATTACGAAAGAGTCTTTCGTCTTTTTGTAAGTGTTATTGAAGCGTTTGGCCTAGTAGATTGTATATCAGTATACCCCTCCAGGCTCTGAAGAAGGCGATGCTGTCGTAACGTCAGCTAGCGTTGTATTGTATTGTGTTTCTCTGTGGAAGTAAATGTATGCTGTTTAAAAACCTCGCGATTGCTGAACATGAAAACAACTAAGTAAGTAAGAAATTGAAACCGCGTTATAAAAAGTTTGTTACATCAATTTAGCATTGAAGCAAGGCTCTGCCATAAGTATATCACGTTCGGAACCCCTCCAATGCTTTATTCGTCAGAAAATTATCAGCAATTATTGACAAACCGGCATTGTTGCTAATGTTTCGGTGTGTTGCATTGTATCGGACGCATAACGCATAATTTTGTGTTAGTGTCTGTCGTGTTTTCCTTTATTCTACTGCCCGCACTTTAAAACAGAGACCTCAATCCCGTTGACGAGTGATTGCTGATGGCTCTGGTAGATGGAAAACTATCTGAGAGACAGGCGAAACAACGGACCCGCACGGTGTGGTGGCGAACGCGTTAGACCCCGGAGAGGGTAATAGCGCGTTCGTTCTCCACCACAGACACCTGTGGTTCGGAGTTTTGCAAATATCTCATCGTCGGTGGTTGTGTTTCACATAATACCATGCCGTTAAAAACTTTAGTAGGCAGCAAATATAAAGTTAACATGGAGACCTCAATTCTCGAGTGATTAGTTTCAAAGAGCATTGTGATTTTTTTCAAGAGATTCCACCCGAAAAAGGTGCTAATCCTGAGCAAAATTACGCGGTACGAATTTGAGAAGCGTCTGCATCAAGGTCTTGATGAGGAACAACTCGAAGTAGTGGTGAGCATTATTCTAGTTGCTCTTAGGCTTTACCTAGGAAGATTAGAAGGAAAAAACAGAAGAAACTTTAGCTACGCCGTCGAGGTTCGGATTATCATCAGCTTATTAGGAAACACCAAGTCCATCACAGTTATTTACAAACAATCCAGTCCGAACTTGAGTACGTTTGTTATTTGTGGAGTACATTTGTTATTTATGCCTTTCTTTTACATTTTTGTTACAAATGTCGGAGGAGTGTTGTTTAAGTTTTAGTTAAGATTGAAATCGACCTTACTTAATACATTTATAATGTTCCAAAATCACCGCAAAGAGACAACACTTAATTTTTCGCTGCACAGACTAACAGTCATAGTTGACTTACACATTTCGTTGTGCTCCCCATTCCCATTTAAGAGAATGGCTAAATTTTTCCGTATATTCTATCCTGTAATTGTTTTCGTTCCGCGTTTTTTCAATTAATACCATTTATGAAATTTGACCCTATATATTCTTCCATCGTAGAGGGCGCGTGTAGCGCTGTGGTAGGAAGCGTCGTGCAATACATATGGGACCGATCCTTGCGCTCAAGACTCACTAACTCTTCCATCTCTCCGGTGTCAGGAAATTGGTACCAAACTTGTCTGGGAGGATAGCAGCACTGGTTCGATACATCGGTAGTCCAGCGCGAGTCGTTCTAAGGGCCTGATATGTATTCAATGTGCTCCAACGGTGCTTAGTGAGGTCGTGCGCATGGCGCATCCCTCAGGGATTGATCAACGCAGAGACCTTTGTCCTTTATCCTTTGTTATTGTGTCTATTTTTAACACTTTTAAGAACATTTCCATCTATTTGTCTGATGAAGAAATCGGTGCATTATTCAGCCATGGTGTAGTCAATCTTTGTTAAGCTGAAGTTTCACGCACCACGGACAATGTTTATTGATTTCAATGCATGCTATGCTAATATAATGACTGTTTTCAACTTTACCCCACTAGCATGCCTCAGATTTTAGTGACATTTGTTGTTTAAAACAAAACCGTTAGATCTTTGCCAACGAAGTACAACTCTTATTTTGCAGTGAAAGAATCACTATTTAATAAGGCCCATGAAACGTATTTATTGTGCTTTTCATCTGGTCTCATATTTGGAACACCAGACCAGTTGAACAATAGGAATACCGTGGAACAGCATGGTAGACCAGTAATTCATCGTTGCTATTTGCGAAGGCCACACCTGTATTCAAAACTTTCAACATTTGAATTTCGTTCCTAATTTCTCTATGCTCTATATTTTAAACAAATTTGATATCGAACAACGTTCTTAAGAAAGAAAATTTTTATAGTGTAGTATATTAAATGGCAATCTCTTCTATTGGTCTGTGAAGTTATTTAAGTCGATGTTCTAGTTATCGAAAAGTCATTGGTAATTGTCGAAAAATCAGCTTCGATCAATATTTTTTAATAGCGTATGTTTGTTTAGTGAGTGTTTTGGACTATATTTTTTACTGTTTTTATCCCTTTTACATCTTTCCCTTCCACAGTATCACTATGATTGATCCTAGCGACTGAATGGCAAAGAACGATCAATTACTGGTCGTAAATTTCCCACTGAGCTCGAAGAAGAAGCTGAAGGCTATAAAACAGTGAAGAAAAATCTTTTCTTATCTTCAAAGAGTTCGAAGGTATTGGATCGGACGACAAGGGCGAAGATGATGATTATGAGACCACTGCTATCTGGCAGGTTCTTCTTCGATGATATTAACACGAATGGATCACTGTTTCTGCTTGTTGTCACAGAACTGTTATTTCTTCTGATTTAATTATTGTGGATATTTGGGATGTGCTTGGGAGGCAGTCAACGTGAATGGGAAATGAGAAAACCCACCTGTTGACGCCCTCGACTATTGGTCAAATGAAGAAAATTCATCGTGCTGTGCTCGACAAAGCAGGCCGCATAAAATTTGACCATATACTGAGCTTGGCAGTGGAAATTGGCAGAGTGCACACACGTGGCGGAAACGTCGATTTTGAGGAGTTTCTCATGCGGTTTAAAAGATGAGTGTTATTATGCCAATATATGCCACATAGGAAGCAAAGAGATTGAATACTTGATACTTGATACTTGAATGGCCTGTCCTCACTGGTTGTGCGGACCGCAGCATAATCTCCACTTTTCGGAAACCTGCTGGTTAAGCCATTGTGGCTTCCTGGCATCCCAAAGACGGCCTGGTCAAAGTATGCTTCAAGGCGACAACTTCGAAACATCAGCCGAATAAATTTTATTATCGACCTCGTGTTTGCTTTGTAATCAGGGAAAGTACTGGTTGTTAATGTAGACGTTGAAAGACGGTTGGTTTGAAAGTTATTGTTTTGCAAACATCTGTTCGTCAAATTCCTTCTTTCCGTGTTCAGTAACACACATAGCGTGCGGTGTGCGCTGTTGCAATCGTACGTGTTGACGGTATAAGCTGTGCAGGAATCATTTTTTTTTCTGACAGATTATTTTCTCACACATCACCTTTTTCCTGCAATTTTTTAATTGGTTAGTATCTCGTATCTCATCCACTGCAGATTTTTTTGGCGGGTATCATCCGGGAAAAACTCTGTTCTGCGCTTAGAAAATGAACAAGGAATTTTTCATGGGATGAATTCATTGATTGGTAAGTTGACAGACGATGAATGTTACCTCAATTATAGGCGCTAAAAATGGATCATTGTTATTGTATAGAATGAGTGAATGCAAGAAGTGCCGCGGCAGACAGTACAACTTGCAAACCACTTCGAGATGTTAACTTCATTGAGTTTCGACGAAAGTAACATAGAGTAAATGGTAACATACTACCATTCACATCCATAGTACGCTTGGTTAGTGCAGGGCGTAGAATTGAGCCGACAACTTTATGCACTGTTGAACGCGTCTAGCTACTATGCTGCACGTGTTTAACAAGTCTTGATTCTTGCCCAATGGTATTTAGAAATAATAGAACGCTATGAATAGTGATCGATTATTCATCAATTCATCATGTCAAACAACTTTTTAAAATCACCGTTGAGCGATAGCAGGTAGGCCTACTGTGTAAAGTTCGTACATACCATTTTTTAGCGAAGCGGGTGTGGAGTCTAAGGTTGTCCAGAGATTCGACTACACAGAGGATGTGATTAACTGGGCTGATGCGGTGATGACAGCAGGTGGCGATGGAACGTTTTTACTCGCGGCATCTCGTATTCATCAAAGAGATAAACCTGTGATTGGCATAAATACGGACCCACAAGGGTGCGCTGTAATTCTCTTTTTTGGCAGTTTTTTAAAATTTATTTTATGAAACCTTATTTTGTTGTTTTGCTGAATATTTTACCTCATACACTTTAGATCCGAAGGATATATGTGTTTGATGAGAAAACAGTCTAAGGAACATTTCCGACCAGCTTTGCATCGTCTACTGAACGGAGATTTCCAGTGAATTTTATATGACATTATTCAAGAAAATTTGGGGTTAATAATTGGTTTAAGGAATATGGGATATATTTGTCATTCTAGCAGTACAGGAAAACACGAAGTGGTGTTCTAACCATTGAATAGTGGGTGCTAGAATGATTCTGTACTGTTTGAAAGCGGTTGTTCATAAATTAATGCAGGATTTCTAACACTATTCTCCTCCGTTTTTAGCAATATTCTTTTCGAGTGCTTTGCTACTGTATGTTAGAGCAGGGCTTATTTTCGCACCTTCGCTGTGTCTAATTGGAATGTAGTACAAATTTTATTTTTGATAATTTCTTCTGCTTAGAAATTGGGGTGTTAAAACAGCATTTTTCGACATATCTAGTTTTAAGAATTCAAATTTGGACGTACGCATCGCAGGTACCTCAAAATATTGAGGTGTGAGGCCCAGGAAGGGTGAACGAGTGCACACTGCAACGATGTTGCTTTCAAAAATTTCATCAAAGCGAATTTGAGTTTAATGATGGGGAAGTGGGACGGTTACGGGCGTCCATCTGCGGTTGAAGACGATGAGTTGATGAGGGTCTTGTTAGAAGCAAATTAACTCATAGTTGCTCGAGAAGTTGCAGAAGAGTTCGGTTCAAGCACATAGGCAATTTCGGAGCATTTAAAGAAAATTGGAAACTTGAAGAAGTTCGACAAATGGATGCCGCACGAGTTAAATGGTTCTTTTGCACGATGACTAGTCGCCACACTTGCCACTACTAAGGCTGCAAAGGATGAACGAACCCGATTACAAAGTTGTGCCTCACCGATTATATTTTTTGGAACTCTCGACTGGTGCTTCTGCAAGCGTCTCGAAACTTTCTGTGCAAGGAATCTGTCGCAAATCAAACCGAAACTACATTTAACGATTTATCGTTTTCAGAACTCCAGAGATGCGACGGTAGGAAACAAACCTACATCTTGAGCTGGAAAAAAGTATAGGCTTATGGTCCTCAATTCGATTAGTAAAGTATAGTCTGAGTTGAAATATGCCATTTTAAACACACGTTGGGATTATGCATTCATTAGTTTGTTGGACAACCTAGTAAATAGGAAAGAAGTTAGCCGTTTCAAGGGTTCGATTTGATAAACACTAAACAAACATCTCTGGTTTGTTTAAGAAGAAAATGAGGTTTAATTTTTAATTAAAAACTGGCAAAATTTCTGTCAAAAGTGAATTTTCTAGGTGGAAGTGAGTCCGTTTTGTTCGTCTATCCTTTTTTTTCTGATTATTTATATAGTCAGCTGATCAAAATTAAAGAAAAAGCCCACACTAAAAAATAACCCGGAAAATGGGAATTTTGACAATACGTTGTAGAAGCTTGAATTGTTCTTCCTCATTTCTTTACGTTTTTGAGAGCGCAACGTGTTCACATTTTTGCTTTGGCTATCGTCCAAGTCGTTTCTGTTCGGTACAAAACAAGCAATGTTGCTGAACTGATGGCTTTGTTGGCACATTCACGATTTTCAGGGTTCTTCGAGAGCTATTATTATTATTATTATTATTGTTTCTTGTTGTCCAGTGGATCTGAGGATTTGTTGCTATGATATAACGTAAGCCACGGATCTCCTTCATATGAAGGATCTCGAACCGGTTAGTCGCCAGGCTACGTGGCGCGTCTCCAGGTGGCGGATAGGTGGTTAATCGCGGTCCAAAAGCGACCTTCGCTTCTCTGAGACGCAGGTGGATCCAGGGAATGGACTCCCTCTTCCTGCTGCGCCAAGTTAATACAAACTTTCAGTATTTGCTAGGCGTATTCATGCATGCGTGTGTGGGTGCGTTCTCGCTTGTGTGGATTGTATTCTACGTTTCAATTCGACCAAAAGGCTGCAATCAAGTGACTGGGAAGTATATGGGAGGCGGTTAGGAGTCGCCTCCAACAAATAAGCTCCATGTCCGTTCTGGGAAAGCCTAGTAAGCTACTCGTGAGTATACCCAGCCCCACGTTCAGAGTCCAGCACCTCATTCCACTGACCCAGAAAAGCCTCCAATTTCGCAGCGTTCGGTAGGACGAATACGTAGAGGCTGCTAAAATCTCAGGACCAATGGGAGCTGCCTGGATTTCAAAGAAATATGGTGACGATCTGTACCAACAATGCACGCACACTTGCATCCGAGTCCTCAATAGAAGACTTGTTCATGCAAGCAAAATAAATGAGGTACGACGTTATCGGCGTGGCCGAGACGAGACGACACCACCCATTCAACTCTGCCTATGACACCGGAGAAGAACTGCTCCTCCGAACATGTGACAGTGGAGGAGTCGGCGGCATCGGCGTTCTCGTCAACACGAGTTTGTCCATGAACATCAATTCATTCGAACAGCTTACAATCCGAATCGAATGTTTGCGATTAAAAAGACGTGGATCAATTCCGGCTTTGACAATCTTTGTCGTTTACGCGCCGACATCAAACTATGACGAAGAAGAAGTCGAAGCGTTCTATATCGACTTGGAGAAGTTTTACAGAGAAGACCACACATTCTTCAAGGTCATTGGAGATTTCAACGCCAAGGTTGGACCAAGAAGAATGTCTGAAGAACGTCACATTGGGACCCACGGTTTAGAATGCAACGAACAGGGTGAGCGAATGTCTGACTTTATCACGGTGAGCAAGACAATCCATGGTAACTCGCAATTTTAGAAGTCCCACCCTCAGCGCTGGACGTGGGAGTCTCCCAGTGGAGAGTACCATAACGAAAGAGACCACATCATAGTAAATAGGTTTTACCTAACCGATGTCAGTGTGGTCCCAAAATTCTACACGGGATCAGACCATCGTCTCCTTCGTGCAAGATTCTACTTTTCGCGGAAAGGAGAAAATGGCTCTAAATTCCAAAACCGAAGCCCCAGAACCACCGCAAGCTTGGACTTATTTAATTCATTAGTCTGCTGTTGGGAAGATGCCATTGTCGATAACATCGACGAAGAATGCGATCATTCAGCATCTTCACGTTAGCGCTATTAAAGCTGAGAGTGCGAAGGTGACCAAGAGACGTTTGTCACCAGAAACACTCGAGCTGATACGGCAGCGTGAAATCGCACCAGCTGTAGGCAACCACGAACTAACGTCCAAACTTGCAAAACAATGGAGACAAGCGGTAAAAGGAGATTTTAAAGAGAGAAGAACAGCAGTAATGTTGGAATCTGCAGAGGCTGGGAACAGCATTCGCAAAACCCACCGAAACTTCACCAATTACAAGACCAAAATGATTGCACTGCCACACCCAGACGGAACAGTTACAGCGGCTAGGTCCGGACAGGATAGGACCAGAACACCTGAAGAACAATCCGCCAGTCCTCGTAAACACAATGGCTCAGCTCTTCAGAGGTTACCTGTCCGAATACAAGGTCCCTACTTTGTGGAAGACCAGCAAGACCGTATTGGTGTCCAAGAAGGGTGACCTACACGATATCGGCAACTATCGCCCAATCTGCTTACTGTCTGTCGTCTACAAACTTTTCACTGGAGTCGTCCTAAACAGGATTGGCGGAACACTAGAACAAAAAACAACCATGTAAGCAGACAGGGTTTCGAAAAGGATTTAGTACACAACCATGTACCATGGCGGAACACAACCATGTAAGCAAACAGGGTTTCGAAAAGGATTTAGTATAGTACTGTACAGAGAGATACGATACAGATACGATTCATAGAAAGTGAGAGAGTTTTAACTTAGTGATGCCGTTTTAGTTCCAAAGTTGTGTGCGAGATCAGACTACCGGTTTTAAGCAAATTTTTTTTTCTCGTAGAAAAGAGAGAGTTACATGAAGTTGAAGGGACAAATCCATAACACTGGAAGAAGCTGGAGTCTGCTTCTCTTTCCTTCTCCCGTTTTGAAAAGATAGCACTATCACAAATAGATTCATTGAAGTATCGCGAGATTACAAGAGACCGCTCTCTCTCACTTTCTTCGATTTAAGAAATAAGCTTTTGACCCAGTTGAGACAGAGGCAGTCATGGATACCCTGGATAGTCAGGGAGTTCCTGCTCAGTGCATAAAGACTCTTCGTGAGTTGTACTAAAATTTCGTAACCAAGAGATCACCATTTTACAACGATATTAACATTGACGTCAAAAGAGGAGTAAGATAAGGCGATACCATATCGCCAAAATTATTTACCTCGGCCTTCCAGAACGTCATGCGAACATTGGAATGGGATAATATGGGAGTGAAAGTCGATGGTCGGTAGTTACGTCATCTTTGCTTTGCTGATGGCATCGTCCGTATAACAGCAAACATTAGCCAAGCGGGACGTATGCTTGACGACTTTGATAAAACCTGTGGAAAGAGTGGTCTTCGACTAGATCTCACAATAACGGTGTTCATGAGGAACGAAATGGTTTCATATGTCCCATTCACGCTCAACGGAACGAATATCTCCGAATGCTCTAGTTATATCTATCTAGGTCGGGAAATCAATATGATGAACGACCTAGCTCCAGAGCTGAGCAGAAGGAAACGAGCGGTTTGGGAAGCTTTCAAGAGCATCGAGGATGTAGTGAGAAGAACAAAGAATATCTGACTCCGTGCCCACCTTTTCGACTCAACGGTACTTCTTGCCCTAACGTATGCGTCAGAAACCTTATCACTGCGTAAGCTGGATGAACAGTCGGAAGGACGATTCTAGGAGTATCCCTTTCCACATAAGTAAGAGATGGGATCCGAAGCTCTGATCTTCGTCAACGATCAAAAATCAAAGATGTCGTTCTGTACGCCAAAGAGTCGAAGATAAGGTGGGCCGGACACGTAGTGCGTATCGGTGGCAACCGGAGGGCAAGAGCCGTTAGTGACTGGATTCCTCGGAATGTTAAACGTTCTACAGGAAGACCACCGACCCGATGGTCAGAGTTCTTTTCAAGGAGCTTTGAAGAAAGATATGGTGCCCGACGACTCCGTAGAGCGAGCAGAACCAACTGGGTCACTCTTGCACGCGACAGGAAAAAATGGAAGATTTACTGGCGTCCGCTCGACGATAAACTGGTCTACAAGTGATAGAGGTGATATAACATAGGAAAGCGTTCACCCTTTCACTAGAATAGCGCATCCATTTTTTTTCCAAAACTAGTTCAATGATTTTAACGTTGTCGTTTTAAAGTTTCAAACGCAAGTCTAATTCCCACGTTGACAGGAAATTTGTCGAATCTGCTTGCCACCATCGTGTATTCCTGTATTAAGTCTCACTTGTTTGCTCATTCTTTGCTCGAGATAGTACCCTCGAAAAAAGAACGGTTTTTAGCTTGCAAACATGCGGATTTTGTCACGATAGAATAAGCTTGATAGAAGTGTTTGTGTTGTAATAGTTCTTATTTCAAATGACAACGTTTACAATCAGTTATGATGTATTTGTTAAAACATAACTATTTGGATTGTTCTCAACTGTAAGTGGGTTTTGGCTCATATGGGGTTTAAGACGAAAACTTGATTTACTCGGCATAATTGGTGTCTTATTTAGTTGGCTGTATCGGCAACGTATACGTATAACGCTTTCTGGCGAGTCATATGCGGGAGTCGGGGATTCCATTGAATTGCATGACCAGCAGTTAAACACTATTCCGGCCACAACGCGGTGGATGGATAGTTTTTCTCAACCATCAACTTCAGCAACTCCTCTGGATAGCAGTGCAGTATTAAACAAAACAAAGAAGACAATGTAGGATGGTATTAGCTTTTTTAACACTTTTCCTACTTGAGTGAAATTCCTTCTTCCTAGGAAACGAGCACGATCACCGCCCAGAAGAGTGACGATGCAGTTGCCTGTACTTGCCCTAAATGAAGTTTTCATTGGAGAAAGCCTTTCATCTCGAGTTTCATACTATGAAATACAGATTGATAATGGAAAAATGACTAAGCAAAAGAGCAGTGGCATAGCGATATGCACAGGTTGGTGCTTAGATGCTATTTGAGACTGTACTCCTTAGAAGATGATGTGGAACGTCTGGAGGTCGTTTTTAATCTCTTTTGCACATAATTGGTTTCTGATTTTTTCCTAAACTTCTTCAGGTTAAGTTCTTACTGCGTCTATTAGCCTTCCATCTCTTATCCCTGGTTTGATTTGTTCCTAGGCACAAAAGAACATTTCAGAAGAATATGTTATTATAGGGACTGGATCAACGTCGTGGTACTTTAATATTAATAAATTAACTGAGCAATGCGTTTCTGATTTGTTACGAATAACGTCGGAACATTGTGGAGTAAGCGATTACAGCTAAGGGACTCTACATTCTTCTATCCTAATACTAAGTAGTATCAGTTATAGGTACAACTACCGGCGGATGATAAACAAGTGGTGACTGACATATGCACAAAGTTCAATCAGCAGCTTATTTTCGAACCTGACTCATTACGTATGTTTACCTTTATTCGAAAATGTCATAAATATGCTCTTGCCAAAGAAGTAGCTTTAGCATAGGCATGAAAAGCTCGTTTGACACAATCAAAGGCGTTAAGTTATTGTAATTTACACTGTCGATGCCGGATGGAGTTCACTTTTGTAACATCGTTTTCGAGTCGTCGGACGATTAGTTGCAGAATTTTGCGCCATTAGAGGGATATTTCTCGTCCTGGAGGACTTCGAGTAGTCCTTCAAAATCCCTTCTGATTAGTAAGGGCGGGCGACTGCCTGATGCCATAGTGTGACTATATTCAGCATATGAATGAAAGAAGATAGCAGCCTCATGCTACTATAGAGGTCAACACACGAAGTTAACTACTTTGTTGGATGCTGGTTGCAAGTCAATGAAATCGATGAAAGAGGGACTTGGATCTGCATGGAATGGGGAGAATATTCGTCTAAGTATGTAGTGTTATATTTATTTATATGATCTTATAAACTGATCTTCTTTAGCTGATGCGAGGTTGGTATAGGTCTTCGTTGTCGTTGGTGCTGTTGGTCGATGGCCGACGTTGCGGCGATTTTACCTTTCTCAGAGACGTGTTGTTACGAGTAGGACTGAGACTGAGGAAGGCGAAATCGCCGAAACGTCAGCCGTCAACACCAACAACAACAACGAAGACCTATATCAACCTCGCATCAGCTAAAGAACATCAGTTTATAAGATCATATAAACAAATATGTCGACTATCTATGCCGAGGTTCATAGAAAGTCGGTCTTTTGAGTTATGTAATGTTAAATTTGCATTGTAGTGTTTTCTTTTAGGAATGGCGTTTACGGTGCGCGATCCGATATTCAATTCGACATTTTCACCTATAACGCCACGTGGATTTGCCGAAAAAATCCGCGTAAAAAGCCGAGGATACGACGCCCATTTGGTTCGAGTCGAAGACCTTTATTGTACTTGTGTTGTGATCTACATTTGCATATTTCCAAACATTTGAGGTCGTGGATGGCGCCGTTTCTTATCGATTCAATGATGGGGCTGAAGCGTTTGTGGAAGTACGCGAAGAGGATGCACTACAAACTGTGGTCTTCAGATAGTTCTCTTGAAGTGCTCTCTTCATCTCGTTGAAAATATTCTTTTTTTTGCATTTGCTCTAAAGAAATTCGTAACAAATTCGTTGTGTTAAAGACATTAAAGAGATTTTTTCTTGGTCAGTGTCTTTCCGTTTTGGCAGTTGTCATTTTGTTGCCCGGAATCGTTTTCGTAAAAATTGCACCTGCTAATAATGTATTTGAGCGTCTTCACATGGCCAAGTTCTATTTTCTTATTTTTGAAGGTATTTCTTTTTCAATCAACTCGTCAAACAGTGAATGAATCGCCTTTATCACTCGATTCTTCTCTATCTACCTTCTTTAATTGTGTCATTGTCAGGCGTCGTTTACTTTTCTCACAACCGAATCCTTTTGAAAGTCACCTTGTACTTTTCCACCCAAAAAAGGAAACTACTCCCTCAGCAGTTATTCCCTAGAGCGACTTTCTGTTAATCGCGATACTAATCAGTGATTCACTGTTTTCTTAGTGCCCGTGTGCGTAGTAGTCAAGAAAACAGCAAATTATTTGTGTATCTTTTTGGATCGTTAAGCTTATACGAGGTTGTTTTATAAGTTTTATTCGGCAAACGTTCCGACGTTGACTTCATCAGAGCCGATGGTCCGAGTCGATAATCTCAAGCTGTTCTTTCTTGCAATGCGGCCTCGTCGTCGTAAGGGCTAATTACTTGTTTAGCTCTGTACATGTACAGCAATACTTGTCATGCCCATAAGTGCATGTGATTGTATAGCATGAGAACCTAATACTAGAGATTTTTGCTGGAGAAAGGTTAGCGCGACATTATTCAAGGATCATGGAAAAGATTCTTGCTGTTAAATAGTGGCTAGCACAGTAATAAGTCGACTTCAGAATAGACTTTGCATACTAGTGTGCTTAACTTGTGTTTCCCAATTTTCTTCTTTAACCTAAAGTGCCCCTACCCCATTTTTCGTGGCTCTCCAAATCGAATGCGAACTATTTCTTGTATGCTGCGGACGTTTTGACGACTACAAGTGCGTTTTCAACAATTAGAGGTTTTAGGAGCTGCGAACATGAAAGGATTATAAAAGAGACTTTCCTCTATCATTATATGAGTACGAATGATGTGTGTCGCACTACTTATTGTGTATGACTGGGGTCATTAATTGCTGTTTGACGTTCGGAAGTATTTACCAGCTTATTATGAATTTGTTTCAGTGTCTCCTAATGACACGAGTCATGTAGAGATCGGTCATATTCTGACAAGCATGAGGTGGTGTCTCCTTGACATTCTTCCCGCGAAGATTCGATCCAGTCGTAAGCTGGAAAGCATGTCATCGACCACGAAGAAAAAAGTTCGTTGCATGTGACGAGAACATTCTGATTGAAATCCCATCCAAACGTGATCGGCAGATTAAAAAAGCTCCATCATAGACTACAAGCTGTTTATTGAAGCACCTAGAAGTTTTGCCGACTTCGCATCAGTTCCGAAAGCTTGAGGATCACATCGCATCTCCATTACCACTGAGGAGTGTCTCCAAAAGAGAACGAAACTGAAATAAATGTCAGTTGATGAAGAGCTTCCCGAAAAGAGCTACATAGGTACAGGAAACTTAGAAATAGCACAAAAAAGAGCCAGTCTAGAAAAATATCGCCGGGCGTTGTGCAAGTGTAATGCTACGCTGTTGGGACAGTTTAATGAAGATGGTATCAGTAGAACGTCCAACTCTGGTATGGAATTATTAAAGGAAAAGTTTTAAACCAATATTTCCCGCCCTACCATCCCCGTCACAGTCCCAAAAAACCACCTGGGATTCCTCCTTCTGAGGTTCGAGTTGCGATAGAGAGTACGAAAAAAGGCACAGCTCCAGAACCAGTAAATATCACCGCCAGCTTCCTTGGAGGTGGAAGCCACAATTTAATATCCTTTTTGCAAACCATATGACATGCTGCCATCAAAAGGGAAAAGTCTTAAATCAGTGGAGCACATCGCGCATGATCATCCTGCCCAAGAATGGTAACCGAAGAGGCCTTTGTAACTATCGCGCGATATTCTTGTTGACAGTGCGCTGCAACCTCTTCAAGAAGACTATCCTAACTCACATATCAAGGAAATTGGATGAGGCGAGAGCAGTTGAGTAAGCAAATTTTCGATAGGGATTTTCCCGTATAGACGATATCCAGACCCTGTTCAGGGTCGTCGAAGTCCTTCACGAGTTCCATCTGTACTATCTGTACCTTGTCCTAACTTTTATCGACTGGGAGAGAGTGTTCGACAGCGTCAAAATGAATGCAACCCTATGAGGGCTCATCGACTAAGGAGTGGACCCGTAACTTATAGGAACACTAGCTGACTGTCATTGGAACTGCACAACGAAAGTACAGGTTTCTTATCTCTTATCAAATCCGTAGGAAAAGGAGTTCAACAAGGCAACGCCATGTCGCGAAGGCAGTTTAGAACCGCACTAGAGTGAATAATGTAGTCATTCAATTGCGATTTAGTTTCGCCGCAAAGGCTTGAGCTGATACTCTTAGCTGGATTAAGAACACTGCGCACTATTCACAGCGAGCTTGATCGATGTCTTCCGAAATGTAACCAACACGCATAATGTCTAGCCGCAGTGTGAAGCTCTGATTTTCAAAATCTATCTGCCGATCACATATTGAGAAGAGCAGAGGACAAATGGACGAAAAGAACTGTGCAATAGACTCCACGAAGATCAAAACTTCCCGTGGGACGATCATCTACGCGTTGGGTGGAAGTGTTCATATGCAAAGTGAAGGAGCTGTGCTCGCAGCTGCAGTTGTTTTACATATTAGGGTATGTGATTCGTCTTTAGCCCCATGTTCAAGCAGAGCACCACCATGGACGACGATTGAAAGGGAAGGAAACGAATAGAATATGTACTGGGTCCATACAACTCCTGAAGGTAGGCTCTCCATGTATCAAAGTATTTCATTTTTTTTTATATCGCATATTCCATACAATAGAAGGTAATTGTTGGTCAGGTCACCGGTCAATGAACTTTTTGCTAGACGGTTTTCTGTTGTTCATCAAGTGTAGAAAGATCTCCTTTCGATTAGCTAGCAAATTAATAAAGATAGCGCGGCAAGAAAAGTGGAGCGCACTAAACTGAATGAGAGCGTTATGGGTTAATATTATCCTATTCTGTTGATTCTCAAGAAAGCTCTAAATGTTCTAAATACCGTTAGTCTCAGAAAGTCACGTGGTTTATTTGGCGATGACGTTCTGGGAGGAAAAGGTAATGATTACTATGTATCTGTATTGCTTTGAACTAACTATCTCCATACGGGAAGGCACTGGTGTAGCTTCGTCCTCATGTCCACTATGTCTCCCTTCTTCCAGGATCAACATATTGGTATTAGATCTGTCAAAAGTTGACTGTTCATGATAAAGATCCGGAAACGTCATACCACGGCTGTCTCAGGATTCCAGGGGGTGATCGCCCGTCGTTCATCACGAAGAACTATGTGGTCATGAGTGCAGTTTGAATTTGACTGATCATCTGCTTGTCGACCTGATTTCGTTGTGAATATGTCCGTATCGGTTCTTCCAAAAAGTAACTTCACTCTCCGATTCAGAAGGATATCTCAGTTTATAACGCTTATAACAGCAATTTTATTAATGGAAAAAAACCATACGGTGCATATGTTTTTCTTAGCAAGGTATTTCTTACACAACAAAATCGCAATCTTCTGAAGACCTATGGCGTCACCACTTGTAGAAGACGTGTTGTAGTTCACTGATAGGTATCAAATGTTGTTTGACAAGGAGAGATCTTTATATACATCTAGAACATCAGGGTGAAATATCTTAGTACTTGGAACAACACCTTTTCTTGTTGAAACTGCAGACTTTTAAAGGCTTAAGCGGAAAACGTCTTACGCAACCAAGGTATCACTAACCACTAAACTCATATCAAACTTTTACCAGCGATTGTAAGAAAATCTCCTCTTCCATTGTTGACGAAATGTCCTTCTTTGAGTAGGTCGTCCATATTATAGAATCAAAATGGCAGCCATAATCAGGTGAGAAGACGATGGAAGATTCTTGGGTTGCAGTCTAGGCATACACTATTATCAGGAACATCGTTGGAACGGTGGGGTATAACGCAGATGATTTACAGAAATTAGCAGACGTCCCCTGGTTCATGAAATCAACAGGACAGATTTTCTTGGCAACGGATGACAGAACGAGTAAATTTGATTTGCAACTCAAGCACAATGATAATGAGATGCTTGCAAAACTCGGCCCCAGGCTAGCATCAAACTCGTGATCACCCTTTTTTGAAGTTCATGTTCTACCCGGCACCACACATGCTCTCGCTCTGGCTTTCCGTCAGCGAGATCCTCGCTGAGTAAGCTTGATGGTTCCTCTTCGTCAAAATCGACTGGGAACTTCTTCCCAGGTATTTTCCTCGATTAAAGACTTGCAGTCAAACCAAGGATAATCCGAATAGATTTGAACAGGCCCACATCAGTCTGCATGAAAAAAATCATGTTTAAATGAAAGGCACAAAATAACTAGGTGGAACAGAAGCAAGGAACCAGTCTATTCCTGGACTCAACATGAGCGTGAGCACGTCGTGGATATTTGGTCTACGTCTAACGGAACTATTCCTTCACGACTTAAAGGCAAGCCATGTGGCCTCATGACTTGTCCCATGACACCCCTCACATAAAGGAGGCTTTCGGTTTCAAGCCATGGAACAACAGATGTGTATCTATACTGAAATGCACCTGTGCACCACTTAGTCACGGTCGTCAATGCATGGGAAAATTCAGTAGCGTTACGCCGAAGTTATGGCTTTTTAGAGTTAGTGTTTCTACCAACGAGAATAACGTGATTTACGGAAACCGTCTTCACGTCAACCATTTCCATAAAATAGGACTAAGGCGAAATGATGGAAGAGTTCCCTTGAAGAGAACATTATTACTCATTTTGAATTTATAGTAGAGGTAAGATCATAGCAATGCTTTACCGCCTCATCGTAGCTGGCAGATGTTCCTGGGTGTCGGACTGCAATGTGCAGCGGGGGATCCACCCCCTGGCAAGGTCTCCTAAGCTAAGAAGGAGTCCGGCGTTTCCATCAGGAAGCCTAGCTAGGAGTAAACCAATACCAGGATCCACCACCGTCCTGGTATCAAAGTCGCATGATGGTAAATCTCCCTCTGATCCACAAGGGCTGCGACTGCCTATGGTGAGGACGATTTGGGGTAGACTTAGGCCAGGCTCTCCTCGGGACACCGGGGAAGAACCACAGTGGCTAGATCAGCAAGACTCCGAAGAATGAAGATTATGATGTGGACCACACAACTGCTGAAGACAGGGCCATCCAAGTATGCAGGTAATAAGTAGGGGTAAGATAGACAAGACTATCAGGTGATGACCACCCAGTAGGCTAAGAGCTAAACATCTCAAAAGGTGCTAACCCTATGAAACTCTGGTCCTTTGACGAAAAGCGTGCCTACTGGAAATAAATGAAAATAAAACAAAACGTAACTGGATTGACACTTTATTTCCCGCGTGTTCTTTTTCATGGCAAAGAATTATGTGAAATACAACCAAAAGGATACTGAGATGCGAGCAAACCTCTGAAACTCAGGTGGGGTTCAAACCGTGATTATCCGTGCCGACGCCCACTTGCTATCCACCACACAAGCCGAGACCCTTGCTTTACTGCCCTCTCAGCGAGTTTTTTACTCTGGTTGTTCTATCAGCATTCACCCGTAAATGGTAATGATCTATATTTCGCATGATGTGTTGCCGTGGAAAAATAATAAGCAGTAGGTAAAGAATTAAAACGTTTTGATCTCCATTAGTCGTTCATGAGTGAATCTAAACATGAAATGGCGTAATCCACAAGCCATTTATCACGAATTTGATGCTTTTAGTAATAACGTCTTAGAGCTCGCAATGATGATCACTTTTAAGTTGTCCAACCCAACAATGATTTCTCCTAAGAGGCCTGCCATGGTCCAGTGAAAAACGAAGAGACTTAATGAGAGGTCATCTCGATGAAAAACGGACACTTCTTCCTGCAATATTCTTCCACGAGCATACGCTCCAGATGTGTGTCCGTGGACATCAGAACATGTGAACTCAACCCAGTGAAGATCTCTTCTTCTCCACTTCATCACGATCGAGCTACAGCCTTGATCGATGGTGCCCACTAGTGATCTATCTGCTGTACCAAGGGAGGCCTATGACCTACCGTCGATGCGCCATCGATCGCTTGTTCAAAGTGTCCACTTCGCGGGGCGCCGTGCATTTTTCGTTTGCAGCCATATCGATCTTTTGCACGCTTTCCTCTGTGCTGTTAATTATTTCTTCCCGTCAAAGTTCATGAGTTTGAGTTTTGAGTGTTTTGTTTCCACCTATTCCAATGAGAGGTTCTTCCCAGACGAGCACAGGTTGATTCGACAAGCTCGAATTGACTTCACAACTTTCAGTTTTATTAATGCTCCATGTGGCATAAGGTGATCAGGTAACGTGGAGCGTTCCATTTCTTTCGAATACACTAAGAAATGGCGAGTCGGAGAAAGAAGATGGAAGTACTGGCGAAGCCATTGGCGAGTGGTCTTTCAATTTGATCCTTTGCCGGATTTTGTGAGTTTGAGGTTTGATCGCTTTGTTTGTTACTAGAAAGGCTGTTCTAACGAGAGATGTTTTCCACGCAAGTAGTCACTCTCCAGCCATCTTGCTTTACGATGGACCAGGAGGTGCCGTTTCTGGTATTTCTCTTGGACATACACTTCTTAACAACGCAGGTACAAGTACTGAGAGTGACTTTACTGACGGTGTTGTTGTTTCTCAATAGTAAATTTAGAGATTGGTATGGGATTCGTATTTTGCAGGTGGTTGGTCGCGTTCTTAAGCCTCCGACTGTCGTTTACGGAGGACAAGGCACAGCCACAGTTAGCAGTAGGTGTTTATTTTAGAACTTCACCTTTTTCTTTATTTTTATGATATTTTGAAGGTAACATCTTCCAATATAGAAGAAGTTTTGTGTTGAACTTCGATCGTTCCCACGTTTTTCAGCTTGAAAGCTTGTCAATAGGGCCTTGTACACCACGCTAAAAAAGAGCGACGTAAGTCGTATACGAATTAGGTAAGACATTTATGTACCGTTCGGTTGTAAACAGTTAGCTTTCTACAATGCTATTCCATTAATCAGAGACACTGCCCAAATCGACAAGAACTGTCCATCGAACAGAATGGAGGTGGCCAATGCTTTGGAAAATTCTCACCTTAGACACACAAGCTTCGACGGCCTGAAGGTAGATTCCTTAATTATTTTGGTTATTCTACTTCCATTTCGAACACAGACTATCTTGTATGAATAGGTAGAAGTGGAAGTCTGTTGTTCTATATATAGGGGCTATAAGGAGCAGAGATAGAACACTTTGTTGAATGTATTAATGTGCTATGCTTAGAAGTGGTACGCGGCATAGGAAACCGAAGACAGCGAACTGTTTCCTCCACAAGTACAAGTAAACCAAGGCGAAAGGGTATCGTTTAATAAGATTTTATAGAGATATTGCTAGAAATTTGTTACTATTTTCCTTCAGAAAAGCGAATCGGAGAAAGAAGATGGAAGCCATTCATAGACTGGAAGATTACCGTTATAGTTCGTCACAGCTGCTAGATTGGGGACAACAGTCAGTTTGGTATGTTTCCCTGGAGTTGCGAGGTGAGTTAGGCCAATGTCTGTCCCAGGTCGTTACCATCACAGGCAGCCACTGCCGTTGTGAATCATTTGCCACTACGTGACTGGTTTGATGCCAGAACCCTGGTGGATCCTGGTATTGGTTTGCTCTTAACTGGGCTTCTTGATGGAAACGCCGGAGTCAGCTTAGGAGACCCTTCCGGGGAATGAATTCCCTCCCCTTGTATATCGCAGCCCAATACCCAGGAACACCTTCCAACCGCGATGTGCGAAGAACCTAGAGACTTTCTTATGACTATAATAAAAAATGGTCCACTTTTCGTTTCCATAGTTATTTAGTGGGATGTGTTTCTACTGCTTACAAAATTTCCTTTCCTTGCAGCGCTAGTTCATTCAGTCGCTCAAACTTCTTTCGATGATTGAAAGTTCCTGGTTTTTATTGTTCTAGATTTTCTCCGAGCGACGGATCTAAACAATAAGCACAAACAGCGTTTGATGTAACTGACGATTATGCAGTAACGGCTACAATGTTTATCTTGACTACTGCTGAATTTCTTTATCACTTTACCGACTTAATTTAGTCATTCAGTATTCCCTCCTGATGTTATTGACAACAGTGGCTCGTATTTCAGGCTGCAGACGTCTATTACAATCTGCATCGCTTCAATGAAAAAGCCAAACTATTCAAAGTCCTTCCTATGGTTAGGCAATCGTTTACCCCTAACGGAGTTCACGTGAGTACTAAAATTGTGGCATATTTCGTGGTATTGCGGAGAATTATAATTTACTATCAATAATAAAACCAACACTTTGATGTTCAAATTCCTTTTCAGTTCGACAATAAGCACGGCAACCCTTAACCACCAGGTATGCTACCGGCTAATTGCTTGGGGCCTAGACCTTGCGACCCGCGTCTTGGCCCTGGAACCCATTCCACTCGCTTGGATATAGCCACATTACGTAGCAATAGCATTTGCCTTCTGACGACGCGTACAGATCACCGTCGCCCTTCCTCATCCCTTGGCTCCTCGCTTCATATTATCCTTTCACAAGGCATATGCTTAGGTTGTAATAATGTTCAATAAAACCCTTAGCTCTTGTATCATTAACGTATTAAACTCGTCACCAAATGTAATGTATGCTACGTGTTGTTAATATAGAAGTTTTTTTTCAAATATTTGCACTGTTCCTAAATACTCTACTCCGCACAATTTTTTCATTGCTAATGTTCTGCATCATTGTTAATGCAGTTTGTTAGCCATTCTACTATTGCCCACTGAACCAGCTTACTTGTAATTTATTGTACATGCATTTCGAATCTCATTGCATTGTCGTGTAAATGTTATGTGTAAAAGACGACTTAATCACCCAAGCGTGAAGTTCGATAAATCGCTGGAACTCAAGAAAACCCGCTCGTCGTCTTCGCTACACTAATGCCGGTCCGATTGTTCTTCTAGTTAACGAAGTCGCACTTTACCGTTGTTTTTCTTACAATTCGGGCTTTCTTCTGCACGTACTTAGCGATCTCAGCGTTTCTTTTCTTTGTTTTTGCGTACCTTGTAAATTCTTCTGCATATTCTCTGCGTTTTTCAGTATTTCGAACTTTCTTGTTTCATGAACGAAAGCTCATAGACTACAACTACGCTGTCGTCAGCATTTCGTGTCGGTTTTGTCATGTGTATAATCTAAGCATCGGTTATATATTTGTTCATTTAATGTAATATACACTATCTATCATCTTCTCCACTATCTTAACCCCCGTTGATTGTTGACAGACTGGAACGAGCGGCAGTCTCCATTTGTCTCTGTGGCATGCAAAAATAGCCCAACGGATTCTGCTCTCTCTGGAACAAGATGGCGTTATATCTCTTTTCTAGAGTCTCTGCAAAAAATCTCTGACCAGGGGGTCACAGGTATTTCTACTGTGTGTTTGAAATCCCAGGGAATTCAGGTATTAACTGCTGTTCTGCACTAGTTCTCCATTACTAGTCCGGCCCAACTGATTTTCGACATTTTGGAGTGCATAATGGCATCTCTGATCGTTGATCATTGGAAAAAATCCGAACTTTGGACTCCCTCTCCCACTTGAGCTATACGGGACACATCACCTGGTTTCGATACCGTGTTATGTAACGCTAAAGGATCTTTCAGCCTACTTAGTGAGCAACCGTGTTTCAGGCGCGTATGTTGAGGCAGGAAGATTCTTTGAAGGGGATCAAAAAGGTGGACGCGGTTTGTGTGTTTATTGAGATCTTCAATGCGTCCCCGAGGCTCGTGAAAGCTTTCAACCTGCCTATTTTCTCATGCTGAACTTTGAAGCTAAGTCGTTCAGCGTGTTGACTTGGCCTAAATACGTATAGCTGGATCATTTGGAGAAAATTCTTCTGTTCAGCATCAATGGAGCATCTGGAACAAATTCGTTCCTTAATGCTGAGATATTTGCAAAATTGAGGACCGAAGTTGTCTGCGGTAGGGAACGAACGCGCTATTGTCCTTTCCGGGGAGGAACACGTTCACCACCACACGATGGGGGTTCTTCGTTTCGTCTGTAGACACCTTCGGTCCGGAGTTTTGCAAATATCTCAGCATTGTAGTAGTTATATCTCGAAAAATACTTTGCCGTTAAAAAGAATAGGCAGTTAATAAAAAGGCTAAGATTGTGATTGTAACTATAGCGTTAGCTTAACTGGGTTCAATGCCGATTTGGGCTCCCCAGATCAATCCCGTTGATGGGTGATTGCTGGTGGCAAAAGATCGATAGTAGTAGCTGAGGGACAGGCGAAACGAAGGACCCGCATGGTGTGGTGGTGAACACGTTACTCCCCCAATAGCGCGTTCGTTCCCCACCGCAGACACCTGCGGTCCGGAGTTTTGCAAATATCTCAGCATTATAATAGTTATATTTCGCAAAATACCCTGGCGTTAAAAAGAATAGGCAGTAAATGATATCGGCATATAATTCATATATGTTATCAAACGAACTATCAGACGCTGACAGCACCCTATAAGCACAGCAGACGAGCGTTTTTTTCTCATATACGAAAGTCTGAAACGTTTGAAAAGTATGGGGATATTAAATAATAGCCTAAAGGCCCAAAAATGAAGAATCACTGAAAGCGCTATGAAATGCATAGGAAAACAAAACTGTACACAGAAATGCATATCAAAGGTGGTGGAGTTTGCTTGCCATCGCGTAGTGGCCAGTGTGGTTGGCATCTACATAGGTCGTACTGAAAAACGATAGGTTCATCAGCCACACGAATTTATTCGTCATTCCTTATGGACGAGTTCAATACGAAGACTAGGTGTTAATGTTGATTTTCCATCATTATAAATTTACAATTGGTGATATTAAGAATACTCTTCCCGACTTCACTGTGTTCAAATGTGCTCCTCTTCGTATTTTAACATATAATGCACGACGTCTGATTTTTCGTGACTGGTGTTGCGGACGACGGCTACTTTTTTATCGGTTGTGCATTTGGTACAGCGCTGTTATTCAAACACACCTTTGTCGGCATATGATGAGCGGTGATAATTTTTCGGTAACTGATGCTAATCCATCGACAACTGAAATGTTCGAAGAGTTGGAAACTTAACGAACATATAGAAGAGAGTTTGCCCTATCGCATTTATGGTACGTGTTTTTATAAAATATTCTTCCATTCTCAAAAGTGAATGCGTCGTTTTCTTGTTCAGCAATCGCGAGGTTCTTAAACAGCATACATTTCCTTCCATACGATAACACACGTACAACGCAACCGTAGCTGACGTTTCAGCAGAATCGACTACTTCAGACTGCTTTTTTCACCTGTCTTCCACCGAGGAAGAACAGCCGTTCATGGTTGACGAGTATATGCGAATCTGAGTTGTATGTGTGCTGTTGCATGAGTTTCATCAGTATCTCAAGACAATATCGTTTCCTGGAGTCCTGAGCTCAGCCTTTCTGAATTCTTCATCAGATCGTCACCACCACACACAGTCGCCGCTCTTCTGGTTCAGAGTTAGATTTGCCACCATGAGATTAGTTTGATACCAGGACGATGGTGACATTTGCTAGTGCACCACAACCAGTGAAGATGGGTCACCCAAGTAAGTAATACTTTGATATTGGCTGTACACCGTCTTCGCATCCATCCTACACTAGTACTGCGTGCCTCAAGGAAACCAGAAGACCACTGTATGGAAGAATTCGCTTTGTGACGACAGACGAGTAAATGGAAGCCCATCTTAAAGTTATTAAATCATAAGATTTTTGTTACATGCTTACGATAAATCATATAATCCCTTGTATGGGCTATGAGCCTATTTTAACTTTTATGGTCTCGATGACTAGAAGAAATGTTACCGTTAAGAACATCATAATGTCCTAATCCCTCCATAAAATTTCCTAAAATTCCCTAAAATTCCTAAAATTTATTCTCTTCAGCACACTCCTACTGACAAAGTCTTCCAGTGTTCTCTTTCCAGCTTCAGGTAGGTAACCTGCACGGAAAACCCTCTGTTCTTATTCCTATAACAAATGAGATTAGTCTTTTTCCATCTTAAGTTCTTAGTAAAGAAAGGACTGTGTGCCACTCTGCAAGTCGTGCAGTACTCGTGAGTGAGAATGAGCTACATCCGCTGTTATAAACTGATCACTTCCGGTTTGTGCCAACATTCGGCATGTGTGGCCGTCTCGTGATTATATTTTAGATAACTTAAGACGATGTTTCCTTCTTTGTGTAGTGTATGCTGCAGGAAACAACCTTTCCTTGGATGAGAGGGATTCGTCAGTACACCAAATTGAATTTCTGCTTCGGTAACTTCTGACTAAAAGGAAAAGCGGTTTAATCATATACAAGTTGTCTCTGGTGAACTATACATCGAAGCAAAAATTGTCGATATTCACTTCACTCCATTGACCACCACCGTAGTTCCAGTGGTTGTGTCGCAATACGTCGTCAAGTCACTCAGTTCTGCATTCATCATAAATCGTCGTCCTTTTTCGTTGATTCACTTTCTTCACATTCTGTGACAGAAAGGATAGGAGATTCTACATTGTCCTTCATATCACAAGCTTCTTCACTGTTACTTCAGTTCATTGGCTTCTTTGAATTGCATCTTCGATGCAATCTATATTCCAGCGTGTATGAAGCGATAGAAGAAAGTCTTTCCTATATTATTTTTCGAACCAATTTTTTTCTAACCTTTGCATGACTAATCAACATGCATTCTTGTATTAATATGCTAGTAAGAATTTCTCCTTCTCCTCATCGTGGGTGAGAGATGTACCTGGACGTTAAGCGGCGATGTAAATTCATCCTCCCAGCAGGCACCTCTCAAGCTAAGAAGGAATCCGGCGTTTCCATCAGGAAGATCGGCTAGGAGCAAACCAATACCAAGGTCCACCACCGTTCTAGTATTAAACTAGCCGCATGGTGGCACGTTTTCCTCTGTTCCACAAGGACGATGACTGTCTGTGGTGGTGATGATCTGGGGCAGACTAGCTGGGCTGGTTTGGAAACTCTGGGAAACCATGGTGGCTAAACCAATAAAACTCCGGTGGGATGGGGATTGTGCTAGGAATCTCACAACCAGTGAAGACGGATCAAGTATTAAGGTAAGTAAATAATAGTTGGATATTTGGAAACTTGGTTGGCCCGTCCTCGCTGGTTGTGAGAGCCCCGGCATAGTTTTCATTCTTTCGGGGTTTTTCTGGTTTGGCCATTAGGGTTTCCTGGATTCCCGAGGTCGGCCTAGCCAAGGTCTCTCCCATGTCGTCACCACCACGGATAGTCGTTGCACTTGCTTATCAGAGGTAGATTTGCTAGCATATTGGTTTGATCACTGTACGGTGGTGGATCCTGGTATTAATTTACTCCTGGCTGGGCTTCATGGTGGAAGCGCCGTACTCCTCAGCTCGGGAGACCACGCTGTGTGGATGAATCCGCTCGCTGTACATCTCGCACCCTCACACCAAGGGACGCCTCCCAGCCACGATATGGTGCTAAACACACGTTGAGACGTTAGCCGAATAATATTGTTTCTCCTCTACAAGACTGCATGGTCCTCAGTTCCTCACTTCTTCTATTCTAATTATCGGAAAGCTGTGGAGATTACTAAAAAACCAGTATCGTCCATTGTGTTGACATCGAATATTGAACGATGTGTACAAGTCCGTAGTGGACAGGAAACTAGGTGTCGTCCCAAGCTGCAGCCGGTCGAAACTTAATGTCGGGCGTCATATGCCGGATACCATCAGGCTGTCGACTATGACCGGATCTTATGTGTTTGAACGAAACGAAAAGGTCCTATCATTCCCTGTGTGCGTGCGTGTGTATGTGTGTGTATGTGTGTGTATGTGTGTGTTTGTGTTTGTATTCATGTTTGTGTTCATGTTTGTGTTTGTGTTTGTGTTTGTTCGGCTTAACAATCCACTAATCGAAGCACATGAGGCATGTTCTTTAGTCTAATTAAACCATCATAAGATTTACACTTTATCCAGCCATAAAACTCCTCTAACTCGTCCACTCGTGTGAATGTGTACAAAAACACAAAAATTTGTGAACTGACCATTTTGCCAATTTAATATCGGGTCTACTTTGTGGAGTAGTAAAAGTGCTCAGAATCAGTTTTGTAGAAGAACAGGGAACTGTCGTGAAAAGAAATACGAGTTTAAAAAGTGCATGAGGCAAAAGTTATCACTAGAATGATCACGCCGTCCTCTACCGTTCAATTCCATGTTAACTAGAATTGTTTCTTCTACAAAAAAAAAAATCGTAAGTTAGACACAGAAAATAGTTACGTTTCCGAATATCTTGCCAAATTAGGCAACTACTCTACTCACAGTTCCAATTATTGTTTCAATCCGGAAAACATTTGATTCATCTACTCTTCCATCAATAACTGGTTTCGTGGTCTGCTCGAAAAATCTCGTTAGTACAGTTTGTAATGCTTTTAGCGACATTAAGCGATACGATTTAAAGTTAATTCAAATCAAAACGAGTTTAATAGTTAAGGCACAAGTTCGAGTTGTTTGTGTGACGACGTTGTTCTTATACGGAATCTTACATTACCACTTAAAGGTAACATGCAAAGCAGAGGCCAAGATTATGAAGACAGCCAAAACGACACTCTGGCTACAAAGGTTCCATGAAAAAAGGCGAAGCCCTGTCTTTACTGGATTTGGAAGGGATTCGGTTGCTGATGCTAATTATTTTTGTCTATTCGAAGTACATCCAATATTTTCTCCACGAAGGTTTCCTAGTCAGTTGGTCTTACGCGTTCTAAAATCATCGCACCCAACTTTCGGAACTGAATAGTCATGCCGAATTTTCCCCTTACGATATTTTTTCTAATATCAGCGTTTTATGTAATATGGTCTTTTTTAAAGACTTAGATAAACAGGTATTGGTCTATTCACTAACACCTAGTGGTTTAATTCCTTAAATTTGTTTAAAACAAACGCACCATACTTTCACACTTTAATCGTCCTTCATCCATTAACTTTACGGAAAAAAATGTGGATAGTGGTATACTTGTTGAAGTCTGACATGGAATAGAAATTTTTCGTACTCGTTGTCCAAAACCAGCGACTGATTTCGAGACGTATTTGTGCATTAGGCTATTTCTCCTATACAAAAGAGGAGAACGTTTGTCTGTCATAGTGTTCGAAAAGGAACTCAAAAATTGGAACACAGCCTCAGTAACTGGTTCCGATCATATCCACTGTAGCGGAAGTCCTTTGCCTCTCATTCACACGTTAAGGGAATGTAATAACCAGCGCACTTACTATTTGTCCCAGGAGATTTTCATATTAGTTATTTCCTGAAAAGTCCGACTGTACGTTTTGAATACCTAGCAGAGTGTAGCAATATTTAGAAATAAGAGTTTCGCGATTCTGGTTGCATTAGTCAGTAATAGTTACTGTTTTTAGTTTTTAGTATTCACCACCGTCCTTGTATCAAAGTCGCATGTTGGTAAATCTCCCTCTGATCCACAAGGGCTGCGACTGCCTGTCGCGGTGATGACTTGGGACAGACTTTGGCCAGGCTGTCCTCGGGATTCCAGGTAACCACAGTGGTTAGCTAGCGAATCTCCGAAAGATGGTGATTACGCTGGGACCCGCACAACTAGTGATGACGAGCCATTCAACTATCAAGTATCAAGTATTGTCGGAAAGTAAACGTATGCTGTTTAACAACCTCGAGATTGTTGAAAGAGAAAGCGACGATTTTACAATCCAGTGCCGAGGTTAATAGAATCCTGGGATTATACCAGCAAATAGAAGAAGATATACCAGCAAAACACTTTCGACTTGTGAAGGAATCGCTGTCAATAAGACAAAAAATCGTCTTAGTTGAACAACAGATCCACTTTCTCCGCCGCGGCATTCAACATCGAGTCGTGCCGAGGTTCATAAGATGGAAACGGCTCCGCGAGATATGGGGTCAATCAGGGGACAGCTAAAACAAGTACGAATCGAAATGGAACTACTCAAGACCGCGCTACGGAGCATGGGGAACGAAATGTTCGCAAAAAACGAAATGTGTGACGAAGGAACATTTTTGCCTTTCGAATTTGGAGAGGAAAGGAGAAGGAGTCATCAACTATATTCGACTCTGAGCGGATATTCTTCCTCGGTGGAAGACAGGTGAAAAAGTATCAGTATACCCTTCCAGGCTCTGAAGAAGGCGATTCTGCCGAAACGTCAGCTACGGTTGTGTTGTATGTGTGTTATTGTATGAAAATAAACGTATACTGTTTAACAACCTCGCGATGGCTGAGAGAGAAAACGACGATTTTATAATCCAAATCCGAAGTTAATAGGAAGTCGATCATGGGAGCAATTTTTAAAGGCAAGAAAGTCATTGGTATTGGCCTGGGCAAAACAGAAGGCGATCTAAGGGATGCGCCAAGCTATGAAATAAATGCGACGACCTTAGTGGTACAATTGGAAGTAGAGGCACCGGTGAAATTTCATAGATTCATTAAGTTCTTTATTTCTCGGCGATAACATATTTTTTACACCAATGTTACACGATTTTCGCTGGCAGTCTATTACTGTGTGCCACAACTATGCATTCGGACTATCATTCTTTACCTTCATTCATTTTACGGGTTTTCAGTCTTCTTGCAATTTTCATTTGGAATATTCACCTGTTTTCCATTTTTCATCTCGGGATACTATCTTGCGCTCGACCTATTGCTAACGTTGAATGGCGATTTCATAACGTTTGCACACCAGAATGCGTGGATCTTAATCTTGCAGATCCACAGTTCCACCATTACTCATCCGTACGTCCCTTACACATCCGAATTTTGTGTAGATCGCGTTGGATAGTTGGTTTACCAATATGGTTCAGCTATTCTTCATGTTGGAATACTTTCGTTCAGTACTTTATGAACCGCGAACTAACGCATCTCCGAAAATTATGGCATCTTGTCTGTCCAATTAACGGACAATTTCATTTATTGAAAAATAACTTCTTTCCGTTTAATTATCAAGCATATGTGCGAACAATCTCAAGGGATTTCTTTCCATGTTACTCGTGCATTGGTACAGTCTAGGTGTTTAGAAAAATTCAAACGAGAAAATCACATTAAGAAATCTTTATGGGTACCGTAATACGCAATTAATGTGGAAATATGTTAGAAACTTTCACTAGGGGTCACTTGTTTTACCGAAAGCTCATCCTACATTATTTCGAATGAGGTTCATTCGTATCAAAGTCGAGTTATTTAACGCACTTGAATATCATTGTGAAGACCTCGATAATTCAAGACCACTGTTCGGAACCGTTATAGTGCGAAAGTCATGTTCTGATGGTTACAAATGTTAAGCTGCTAGCGAAGGAGCTTCGTCCGACAATCGGCGAATGCGGCTATTTCCGTTTTGCTCCTTTAATTTAAAACGTTGTTCCTTAATGGATTATATTTTCCAATGGTTTAATACCTCATCATAGCTGCTTGTTTCCTTGGGTGTTGAATTACGATGTGCAGTGTGGGTTCACCGTCCGACATTGTGTCTCGTGGTAGAGAGTGTCTAGTGATAGATACAGTTTCTAGATTTCTGTTCAAACGTGCAGAAAAGCATAAACCCTAGCCTGATATTACTGTTGCGTTGGCAACATAGTTGGTCTTGTTTTTCACCCAAATTTAACGAGTTTAAGTTCTTTCTGCGTTCATTAGCCTTCCATCTCTTATCCCTGGTTTAGTTACTTCCTAAGTTCAAAAGAACATTTCCGAAGAATATTTTGTTATAGGGAATAGGTCGACATCATGGTATTTTAGTATTAACAAATTAGTTGAACAATGCGTTTCTGATTTGTTATGAATAAATTTGGACCATTGTGGAGTAAACGAGTACAGGTGAGCGAGCTAACGCTCTTATATTCTATTAATAACTAGCATCACTTCTAGGTTCACCAGCGGATCACAAACAAGCGGTGACTGACATATGCACAAAGTTCAACCAGCACCTTATCTTCGAACCTGACTCATCATGTTATATTCATGTTTGTGCTAAAATATCGTAAATGTGTTGCTACCAAAATAATTTCTCTAGAAAAGGAATGAAAAGCTGGTTTGGTGTACTGGGAGGCATTAAATTGTCGTACTTTACATTGTCGGCGTAAGGCATTTGAGTAAGTAGATTTTCGACAGGGATTTTCTGCGCGGACGGCATCCAGACCGTATCCAGGGTCACTGAAGTTCGTTGCGAGTACCATTTGTCTTTTGTCCTAACTTCTCTTGACTTGGAGAACGCGTTCTACAGCATCAAAACGAATTCAACAATATCAGGGCTCATCGACTAAGGATCCATCCCACATAGGATCACCAGCTGACTGTTATTGGTTCTGCACTATGAAGGCACAGGTTTTGCATCGACCTCTAATCAAGCTCATACGAAAAGTGATACGACAAGGCGATGCCTTATCGCCAAAGCTTTTTAGTGCCGCAGTGCAGTGGATATTGAAGTCACTCGATTAATTCCCAGGATCGACTTTCTATTAACCTCGGCATTGGAATATGAATGTGTTGTTTTCTTGTTCTGTAATCGCGAGGTTTTTAAACAGAATACTTTTACTTCCATAGAAAAATACAATACAATACAACGCTAGTTGACGTTTCGGCAGTATCGCCTTCTTCAGAGCCGCTTTTTCGTGACTTCCAATAAGTTTAGAACAGCTGATTATAGTCGCATGTGGTTGACGACTGCCACGAAAGTTTGGAAGTCACGAAAAAGCGGCTCTGAAGAAGGCGATACTGCCGAAACGTCAGCTAGCGTTGTATTGTATTGTATTTTTCTATGGAAGTAAATGTATGCTGTTTGGAAACCTCCCGATTGCTGAACAAGAAAACGACACATTCACTCGATTAGGTTCAAAAAGGAATAGATGTTAATGGAAATTTTCTACCAAATCTTCGTTCTGTCGGCGACGTGTTCATCTTCTCAAGAAGTATTGAATAAGCAGAGACGATGATCAATAAGCTCAACGGGGTGGAAAGAAAAGTCGGACAGCGCATAAATGGGAAGAGGACCCAGTTCATGATAAACCCATGTTACGAAGGCGAACAAAGGTTGGCATGAGGCGCTACTCACTGCGGTTCATTATTTGGAAATAATTCAAAACATTTTCTAGGTATTACGCAGTATTTTAGATTCCTGTAATATGTGTTGGTATCCTATACATACCCAGCGAACTGCGTTTGTTTGACTCTAAGTTTACCAGTGGTAGATTGGTCGAAAAACTAAAACTAGCCGCTCTGACGAAACCTACGATTCTACGAGAATGCATTGAAATATAGTTAGTCTTCCAGAAAACTCGTCATGAGCGCTCCATGCAATAGAAAGCGAGGTTAAATCAAGCTGAATTTTTTCACTACAGTAAGCAAATTAACCCTAATCGAACAAATCTGGCCCAATTATTGTGAGTAAACATGCCTAAATACGAATTTTGATTACGCACTTGCAGATGTATGACCGAATCGGACAAGAAGTGTCCCAATCGAAATAGTGCCGGCCTATGGCACCATCTCCTGTCTAAAAACGGGTCATCGTGCTCATTCATACGCATTCATATGCTCTACTCTATTCGTCGATGTATTCATCTACCCACATCTTTTTCTTGAAACCACCGTTTTTACTAGTCAAAATCTCCGCTCTAGAAGTCCACACTCAATTGAATCCTGGACATGCGAAGAACTATGAACAAAGAGACGTCAATTAAATGAGCTGCGGACAGCACATGTTAAACGACGGTTGACTTTTGTCATAAATTCAAGCTAAAGCCGCCTTGGCACTGTTTGGCTTATTTCATTGCCATTGTGTACCGCAATATTACACATGTTTTTTCTTTAGCAAGAACTTATTCTTGTGTTTCTGATATTATGCTGTTTTCTATCGATTAGTGCTTCAATTTTACGGATGCTCGATTGTCTAAGTGTATCGTTTCGTAGCGATTAGTGGGCCATTTGGAAGGTTACTATAACTTCAGTTTCCTTCTCTTTTCAAGCAAATTCTTAGTAATAAAAAAGAGATTTTAAAAATAGTCTTGCATTTCGGTAAACTCGATACTATTAATAAAGAAGCAGCATAACAGAAAATGCCAATTTTCGAAAACCGCCCACAGTACCGTTGCACTTCTCGTGAGCTGCTCAAGAGTGATGATGAGTGAGACCCATACTTGGGCATGAGCATTAAATAATCATTCTAAGAGAAGGTGCTCTATCACGAGCGATGGTGTTCCATCCGTCTTTCCGGTTCATCTTTGGACTTTTAGAAGTTGTTCAAAACGCCTCAAGAGTTTGAGGAAAGTCCTGGAAATGTTTGAGCACGCCGTTTTAATATACGTTGACCACCAGCTAAAGCTATGAAATAAAAGGTATTTTCAACTGGGTGGTACTAACGAGTTTCGTGATTGTACAGCTGATATGACGTTCGATATGCTTTTTCACAAGCTGGTGTAGGACCATAAGCCAGATGGATGATTGTAAATGCGGATGAATATTGAGATCTTCTCCTCGTTTTTCCTTCGTTTTCCCAAAATATCGTTTTTAATTACACTAACGGATTTTGTTCTAACAAGGTGATTGGTTCAGTTGAGAATTGGCTGTTGGTAAGAGCTAAAAGCGTGGACTCAAGATATGGATGATTCTTTGCAGAACCATAGGAAAAGGATTCTGTTTGCCAAAATTAAACCATTAAGAATAAAATGATCACCATGTAGGTTATACCGGCTGATCGGGGTATCACGTATGGAGGTAAATGTCCATATTCACGGCTACGTGTTAGAGAACCTTGCATAATGTTGAGATCCCCTATATTGTTCGGATTTTCGTATGTGACGAAAAACAACCGTCCGCTATGAATATAGGCTGTTGTCGGGACCTGGTAGCCGATTTGTTAACATATATGAATTGTATGCCGATATTTTTGCATATATTCTACAAAACAACAGTGATCTTAACCAATTATTGATCGAGATTCATGTTTATACGCTCTACACAAACTAGTCGGCACTGCCTGTCCCACAGTTCTTCCGACAATTTTGCAAAAAACAAAGTGATTGGTGACTTGGAATTCGATAGCCTTATAGAGTTGATTTTCCTATTTTGCTTTACGTGTACGTGTAACTCTCGTAAGCAGGACAGTCAGATAATCGACAGCACTATTACTTCACTATGTGATGGCTAATCTAATCCACCGTCTGCTGCTGCTGGATGGATTATCTTCTTGAAAACCGATTATTGATAAAGAACCAGTCAACGACCCTCCCGTAAAAAGGCACTGCCCACTAAGATTGCCTTGTTCAAACGGTGCTTTATTCCACTGGAGCCGACTCCATGTGTCTGCGAAGACCCTCATCGAAATATTGAACGGCTGTGGACAATCGACTTACCATCAATGTAAGGATTAGTAACTTGACAGCACGATAAATTCTCGCTAAAGTTCTTCGAAGCTCCTTTTCAAGAACCATGGAGAAATTTAAATGGTCAACACGGGAGTGAAGGACGAAGATCGGTATTTCTGCAGTCTTCGCTTTACTAACGTCATTCTTCTAAAACCAATCATTAGCCAAACAGAAAGAATGCTTGCTAATTCTAACAACGGATGTAGAAAGATTGCTGTTTGCGAAATCTCACGAAAACGCTGCTTATCAGGAACGAATAAGTTCCAGATGCTCTATTGATCGTTCTTGAGTTTTAGCCAGTTGTCGCACCTTACATATGGGTGATTAAACGTTTTATACATATAATATTTACACGACGATGGAATCAGTTTGAAAATGTATGCACAAAAATTAGAATGGCTAACAAATTGCAACAATACAGAACATTAACACTGAACAAAATTGTGAGGAATGGAGCATTTATGAACAACCTAAGTATCAATAGAAATAGCTGAGATACAGGCGAAACGAAGGACCCGCATGGTGTGGTGGTGAACGCGCTACTCCCCGGAAAGGACAATAGCGCGTTCGTTCCCCACCATAGACACCTGCGGTCCAGAGTTTTGCAAATATCTCAGCAACCTTGTGGTTGTATTTCGCTTAGTAACCTGCCATGAAAATTATAGAAGGCAGAAAACAAAACCTTAAACATTAAGTATTTGAGAGAGTTGTTATATTAAAAACACGCAGAGCACATAACATCTGATGAAAACTTTAATAAGTTAACGATACAAGAGCAGGGGATTTTATTGAACATGTTTATCATCCTAAGCAAATGACTTGTGAAAGGATGACATGAAGCGGGAGGCTAAGAGATGAGGAAGGTTGACAGCAATCTGCACGCGTCATCAGAAGGCAAATGACACTGCGGGAGGATGTGGTTACTTCCAACGAGTGGCGTGGATTGTAGCGTCAAGGCGTGGGTCGCAAGGTCTAGGTGGTTGGCTGTAAATCCTACGAAAATAAACAACTAACAATCATGTCGCGGCCAATGTGTTAATAGCCGTTAAATGAAAATTCTCTACATTACCTCGAAATGGGTCGAAATTTTAGTAAGCATGTCAAATTCGTTAGGATTAAATGACTGCCTTACGATAGGAAGAACTTTCAATAATCTGGTTTTCTTACTGAAGTGATAGAGATTTAGATAGGCGTCTACGATCTGAAATACGAACCACTCCTGTCACTAACATCAAGGTGGAACACTGAATGACTAAATTTGGTAATCAATATGTGTTCTTTCTTGATAAGCTTGCACGAGGTTGATAAATATATTTATTTTGGGCTAACGTTTCGACGTCTTCGTCTTCCTCAGAGCCGGTGATCCGAGTCGATGGTCCATGCTTGTTGTTCGCCTCGACGTTGCGTCTTCGCCTTCGTGTCGAGCCAGATCTTCCTCAGTGAGCCATCTTCCCGAANATGTGTTCTTTCTTGATAAGCTTGCACGAGGTTGATAAATATATTTATTTTGGGCTAACGTTTCGACGTCTTCGTCTTCCTCAGAGCCGGTGATCCGAGTCGATGGTCCATGCTTGTTGTTCGCCTCGACGTTGCGTCTTCGCCTTCGTGTCGAGCCAGATCTTCCTCAGTGAGCCATCTTCCCGAATGAGGCACAAAGCGTAATATAATATTTTGTGCTAGCTGATAATACACCGACCTCTGCACGATGTGCGCAATGATGTATGTCCGGAAGAAATACAAGTTGTTACCACCGGACATTGTCATTATATATCCACCATCAGCATCGTGTATAAAAGGGCATCACTGAGTGGGGGTGCCTCATTCTAGAAGATGGCTCACTGAGGAAGATCTGGCTCGACACGAAGGCGAAGACGCAACGTCGAGGCGAACAACAAGCATGGACCATCGACTCGGATCACCGGCTCTGAGGAAGACGAAGACGTCGAAACGTTAGCCGAAAATAAATATATTTATCAACCTCGTGCAAGCTTATCAAGAAAGAATACATATTGATTAGTCACACCGAGGTTTAGGAAAGGTCGGTTTCGAAATAAATTTGGTAAGTAAAAATAAGGAAAAATCACACAGTAGTAAAGATGGACATTATAGCTCGTATTACATCATCGTCGGTTGAATGAGACGCCGCTAGTACTTATTTTTCAAAGCTATCACAGAAGAACACCCAAAACAATAAAAAACGAGGAATTTTGGTCATGAAAAGGTTGGCACGACTACAATATTTAATGCTGCAAAGAAAGGAAATATTGTTAACGATTGAAACATATTCTACTGAACAAATACGAAAACGACAAATGGTCTATATTTCACCGTATCAATGAAAAAATGGGACATTTATTTAACAATCGTACCAGGAATTCCTTCTTATGAGCGGAACTTGGAAGAGCGAAAATTGTTCCGCTATAGCAAGCACGTTGTTGGTTAGCGGAGATGGAACTTGTTGCGAGAGGAACCACTCGAAGTCCCTTAAAATATTAAAGAATAGTGAAAAAAAGTTTTTTTCAATCAAGCTTTTAAGATCTAATTAGAGTTAATAACAAAGAAACATTGCATACCTATGTACTTAGTTCTTCTCATAGTCGTACCACGCTGGAACATCTGGTACAGCGAGATTAGACGTTTCGACATCGGCAACAACGTCTGCTTCAATAAACTTGACGCGATACGATGTCTTTGTTGTCTGAGGGAAGAAACTGACAACTGATGTTATTGCTCATAACAGCAAAAAAACAAACTTTTCGTATTTTTGTTGAGCAAACGCGAGGTGTTATTATTCTTTATTCACGAATAAGCTGATGTTTCGACGTCTTCGTTTTCCTCAGAGCCGATGATCCGAGTCGATGGTCCATGATTGTTGTTCGTCTCGACGTTGCAGCTTCGCCTTCGTGTCGAGCCAGGTCTTCTTCAGTGAGCCATCTTCTCGAATGAGGCATCCTCGCTCAGTGATGCCCTTTTATACACGATGCTGATGGTGGATATATAATGATAATGTCCGGTGGAAAC